>JBAMNC010001403.1:0-222593 GCA_037902135.1 Cetoscarus ocellatus | reverse complement strand
ATGGAAAAAAAGTCATATGTTAGCCTTAATGTTTTTTCGGACCCTGAGCTGAGAAAAAAAGGCTCATAATTCCATTTTGAAGCCAAATATGACCAAACCGTCTGCACTAGCATGTTTTTTGGCCTGTTGTACACCCAAAAAGTCATGTTTGAGCATATTTTTTGTCGGACCCTGAAATGGAAAAAAAGTCATATGTTAGCCTTAGTGTTTTTTCGGACCCTGAGCTGAGAGAAAAAGGCTTATAATTCCATTTTGAAGCCAAATATGACCAAACTGTCTGCACTAGCATGTTTTTTGGCCCATTTTACACCCAAAAAGTCATGTTTGAGCATATTTTTTGTCAGACCTCAAAATGGAAAAAAAGTCATATGTTAGCCTTAGTGTTTTTTCGGACCCTGAGCTGAGAGAAAAAGGCTTATAATTCCATTTTGAAGGTTAATATGACCAAACCGTCTGCACTAGCATGTTTTTTGGCCCGTTTTACACCCAAAAAGTCATGTTTGAGCATATTTTTTGTCGGAGCCCGAAATGGAAAAAAAGTCATATGTTAGCCTTAGTGTTTTTTCGGACCCTGAGCTGAGAGAAAAAGGCTTATAATTCCATTTTGAAGCCAAATATGACCAAACTATGTGCACTAGCATGTTTTTTGGCCCGTTTTACACCCAAAAAGTCATTTTTGAGCATATTTTTTGTCGGACCCCGAAATGGAAAAAAAGTCATATGTTAGCCTTAGTGTTTTTTTGGACCCTGAGCTGAGAGAAAAAGGCTCATAATTCCATTTTGAAGCCAAATATGACCAAACTATGTGCACTAGCATGTTTTTTGGCCCGTTTTACACCCAAAAAGTCATTTTTGAACATATTTTTTGTCGGACCCCGAAATGGAAAAAAAGTCATATGTTAGCCTTAGTGTTTCTTCGGACCCTGAGCTGAGAGTAAAAGGCTTATAATTCCATTTGAAACCAAATATGACCAAACCGTCTGCACTAGCATGTTTTTTGTTCGTTTTACACCCAAAAAGTCATGTTTGAGCATATCTTTTGTAGGACACTGAAATGGAAAAAAAGTCATATGTTAGCCTTAGTGTTTCTTCGGACCCTGAGCTGAGAGAAAAAGGCTTATAATTCCATTTTGAAGCCAAATATGACCAAACCGTCTGCACTAGCATGTTTTTTGGCCCGTTTTACACCCAAAAAGTCATGTTTGAGCATATTTTTTGTCGGACCCCGAAATGGAAAAAAAGTCATATGTTAGCCTTAGTGTTTCTTCGGACCCTGAGCTGAGAGTAAAAGGCTTATAATTCCATTTTGAAACCAAATATGACCAAACCGTCTGCACTAGCATGTTTTTTGTTCGTTTTACACCCAAAAAGTCATGTTTGAGCATATCTTTTGTAGGACACCGAAATGGAAAAAAAGTCATATGTTAGCCTTAGTGTTTCTTCGGACCCTGAGCTGAGAGTAAAAGGCTTATAATTACATTTGAAGCCAAATATGACCAAACCGTCTGCACTAGCATGTTTTTTGGCCCGTTTTACACCCAAAAAGTCATGTTTGAGCATATTTTTTGTCGGACCTCGAAATGGAAAAAAAGTCATATGTTAGCCTTAGTATTTTTTTACATCCTGACCTGAGAGAAAAAGGCTCAAAAGTCCATTTTGATGCCAAATATGACCAAACCGTCTGCACTAGCATGTTTTTTGGCCCATTTAACACCCAAAAAGTCATGTTTGAGCATATTTTTTGTCGCAGTCCAAAATGGAAAAAAAGTCATGTGTTAGCCTTGGTATCTTTTTACATCCTGACCTGAGAGAAAAAGGCTCATAAGTCCATTTTGAAGCCAAATATGACCAAACCGTCTACAGGGGCATGTTTTTTGGCCCGTTTTACAACCAAAAAGTCATGTTTGAGCATATTTTTTGTCGGACCCCGAAATGGAAAAAAAGTCATATGTTAGCCTTAGTGTTTTTTCGGACCCTGAGCTGAGGGAAAAAGGCTCATAATTCCGTTTTGAAACCAAATATGACCAAACCGTCTGCACTAGCATGTTTTTTGGCCTGTTTTACACCCAAAAAGTCATGTTTGAGCATATTTTTTGTCGGACCCTGAAATGGGAAAAAAGTCATATGTTAGCCTTAGTGTTTCTTCGGACCCTGAGCTGAGAGAAAAAGGCTCATAATTCAATTTTGAAGCCAAGTATGACCAAACTATGTGTACTAGCATGTTTTTTGGCCCATTTTACACCCAAAAAGTCATGTTTGAGCATATTTTTTGTCGGACCTCGAAATTGAAAAAAAGTCATATGTTAGCCTTAGTGTTTTTTCAGACCCTGAGCTGAGAGAAAAAGGCTTATAATTCCATTTTGAAGGTTAATATGACCAAACCGTCTGCACTAGCATGTTTTTTGGCCCGTTTTACACCCAAAAAGTCATGTTTGAGCATATTTTTTGTCGGACCCCGAAATGGAAAAAAAGTCGTATGTTAGCCTTAGTGTTATTTCGGAACCTGAGCTGAGAGAAAAAGGCTTATAATTCCATTTTGAAGCCAAATATGACCAAACCGTCTGCACTAGCATGTTTTTAGGCCTGTTTTACACCCAAAAAGTCATGTTTGAGCATATTTTTTGTCGCAGTCCAAAATGGAAAAAAAGTCATGTGTTAGCCTTGGTATCTTTTTACATCCTGACCTGAGAGAAAAAGGCTCATAAGTCCATTTTGAAGCCAAATATGACCAAACCGTCTACAGGGGCATGTTTTTTGGCCCGTTTTACAACCAAAAAGTCATGTTTGAGCATATCTTTTGTCGGACCCCGAAATGGAAAAAAAGTCATATGTTAGCCTTAGTGTTTTTTCGGACCCTGAGCTGAGAGTAAAAGGCTTATAATTCCATTTTGAAGCCAAATATGACCAAACCGTCTGCACTAGCATGTTTTTTGGCCCGTTTTACACCCAAAAAGTCATGTTTCAGCATATTTTTTGTCGGACCTCGAAATGGAAAAAAAGTCATATGTTAGCCTTAGTATTTTTTTACATCCTGACCTGAGAGAAAAAGGCTCAAAAGTCCATTTTGATGCCAAATATGACCAAACCGTCTGCACTAGCATGTTTTTTGGCCCGTTTAACACCCAAAAAGTCATGTTTGAGCATATTTTTTGTCGCAGTCCAAAATGGAAAAAAAGTCATGTGTTAGCCTTGGTATCTTTTTACATCCTGACCTGAGAGAAAAAGGCTCATAAGTCCATTTTGAAGCCAAATATGACCAAACCGTCTGCACTAGCATGGTTTTTGTTCGTTTTACACCCAAAAAGTCATGTTTGAGCATATTTTTTGTCGAACCTCGAAATGGAAAAAAAGTCATATGTTAGCCTTAGTGTTTCTTCGGACCCTGAGCTGAGAGAAAAAGGCTTATAATTCCATTTTGAAGCCAAGTATGACCAAACTATGTGTACTAGCATGTTTTTTGGCCCGTTTTACACCCAAAAAGTCATGTTTGAGCATATTTTTTGTCGGACCCCGAAATGGAAAAAAAGTCATATGTTAGCCTTAGTGTTTTTTCGGACCCTGAGCTGAGAGAAAAAGGCTTATAATTCCATTTTGAAGCCAAATATGACCAAACCGTCTGCACTAGTATGTTTTTTGGCCCGTTTTACACCCAAAAAGTCATGTTTGAGCATATTTTTTGTCGGAGTCCGAAATGGAAAAAAAGTCATAGTGTTTGGTCACATCCTGAGCTGAGAGAAAAAGGCTCATAATTCCATTTTGAAGCCAAATATGACCAAACCGTCTGCACTAGCATGTTTTTAGGCCTGTTTTACACCCAAAAAGTCATGTTTGAGCATATTTTTTGTCGGACCCCAAAATGAAAAAAAGTCATTTGTTAGCCTTAGTGTTTCTTCGGACCCTGAGCTGAGAGTAAAAGGCTTATAATTCCATTTTGAAGCCAAATATGACCAAATTATGTGCACTAGCATGTTTTTAGGCCTGTTTTACACCCAAAAAGTCATGTTTGAGCATATTTTTTGTCGGACCCCGAAATGGAAAAAAAGTCATATGTTAGCCTTAGTGTTTCTTCGGAACCTGAGCTGAGAGAAAAAGGCTTATAATTCCATTTTGAAGCCAAATATGACCAAACTATGTGCACTAGCATGTTTTTTGGCCAATTTTACACCCAAAAAGTCATGTTTGAGCATATTTTTTGTCGGAGTCCGACATGGAAAACAAGTCATATGTTAGCCTTAGTGTTTTTTCGGACCCTGAGCTGAGAGAAAAAGGCTAATAAGTCCATTTTGAAGCCAAATATGACCAAATTGTCTGCACTAGCATGTTTTTAGGCCTGTTTTACACCCAAAAAGTCATGTTTGAGCATATTTTTTGTCGGACCTCGAAATGGAAAAAAAGTCATATGTTAGCCTTAGTATTTTTTTACACCCTGACCTGAGAGAAAAAGGCTCATAAGTCCATTTTGAAGCCAAATATGACCAAACTATGTGCACTAGCATGTTTTTAGGCCTGTTTTACACCCAAAAAGTCATGTTTGAGCATATTTTTTGTCGGACCCCGAAATGGAAAAAAAGTCATATGTTAGCCTTAGTGTTTCTTCGGACCATTAGCTGAGAGAAAAAGGCTTATAATTTCATTTTGAAGCCAAATATGACCAAACCGTCTGCACTAGTATGTTTTTTGGCCCGTTTTACACCCAAAAAGTCATGTTTGAGCATATTTTTTGTCGGACCCCGAAATGGAAAAAAAGTCATATGTTAGCCTTAGTGTTTTTTCGGACCCTGAGCTGAGAGAAAAAGGCTTATAATTCCATTTTGAAGGTTAATATGACCAAACCATCTGCACTAGCATGTTTTTTGGCCCGTTTTACACCCAAAAAGTCATGTTTGAGCATATTTTCTGTCGGACCCCGAAATGGAAAAAAAGTCATATGTTAGCCTTAGTGTTTTTTCGGACCCTGAGCTGAGAGAAAATGGCTTATAATTCCATTTTGAAACCAAATATGACCAAACTGTCTGCACTAGCATGTTTTTTGGCCCGTTTTACACCCAAAAAGTCATGTTTAAGCATATTTTTTGTCGGACCTCGAAATGGAAAAAAAGTCATATGTTAGCCTTAGTATTTTTTTACATCCTGACCTGAGAGAAAAAGGCTCATAATTCCATTTTGAAACCAAAAATGACCGAACCGTCTGCACTAGCATGTTTTTAGGCCTGTTTTACACCCAAAAAGTCATGTTTCAGCATATTTTTTGTCGAAGACAGGAATGGATAAAAAGTCATATGTTAGCCTTAGTGTTTGTTCACAACATGAGCTGAGAGAAAAAGGCTTATAATTCCATTTTGAAGGTTAATATGACCAAACTATGTGCACTAGCATGTTTTTTGGCCCGTTTTACACCCAAAAAGTCATTTTTGAGCATATTTTTTGTCGGACCCCGAAATGGAAAAAAAGTCATATGTTAGCCTTAGTGTTTCTTCGGACTCTGAGCTGAGAGAAAAAGGCTTATAATTCCATTTTGAAGCCAAATATGACCAAACTATGTGTACTAGCATGTTTTTTGGCCCGTTTTACACCCAAAAAGTCATGTTTAAGCATATTTTTTGTCGGACCTCGAAATGGACAAAAAGTCATATGTTAGCCTTAGTACTTTTTTACATCCTGAGCTGAGAGAAAAAGGCTCATAATTCCATTTTGAAGCCAAATATGACCAAACCGTCTGCACTAGCATGTTTTTAGGTCTGTTTTACACCCAAAAAGTCATGTTTGAGCATATTTTTTGTCGGACCTCGAAATGGAAAAAAAGTCATATGTTAGCCTAAGTATTTTTTTACACCCTGACCTGAGAGAAAAAGGCTCATAAGTCCATTTTGAAGCCAAATATGACCAAACTATGTGCACTAGCATGTTTTTTGGCCTGTTTTACACCCAAAAAGTCATGTTTGAGCATATTTTTTGTCGGACCCCGAAATGGAAAAAAAGTCATATGTTAGCCTTAGTGTTTCTTCGGACCATTAGCTGAGAGAAAAAGGCTTATAATTTCATTTTGAAGCCAAATATGACCAAACCGTCTGCACTAGCATGTTTTTTGGCCCGTTTTACACCCAAAAAGTCATGTTTGAGCATATTTTTTGTCGGACCCTGAAATGGAAAAAAAGTCATATGTTAGCCTTAGTGTTTTTTCGGACCCTGAGCTGAGAGAAAAAGGCTTATAATTCCATTTTGAAACCAAATATGACCAAACCGTCTGCACTAGCATGTTTTTTGGTCGTTTTACACCCAAAAAGTCATGTTTGAGCATATTTTTTGTCGGACCCCGAAATGGATAAAAAGTCATATGTTAGCCTTAGTGTTTCTTCGGACCCTGAGCTGAGAGAAAAAGGCTTATAATTTCATTTTCAAGCCAAATATGACCAAACTATGTGCACTAGCATGTTTTTTGGCCCGTTTTACACCCAAAAAGTCATGTTTGAGCATATTTTTTGTCGGACCCCGAAATGGAAAAAAAGTCATATGTTAGCCTTTGTGTTTTTTCGGACCTTGAGCTGGCTTATAAGTCCATTTTGAAGCCAAATATGACCAAACCGTCTGCACTAGCATGTTTTTTGGCCCGTTTTACACCCAAATAGTCATGTTTGAGCATATTTTTTGTCGGATCCCGAAATGGAAAAAAAGTCATATGTTAGCCTTAGTTTTTCTTCGGACCCTGAGCTGAGAGAAAAAGGCTCATAATTCCATTTTGAAACCAAATATGACCAAACCGTCTGCACTACCATGTTTTTTAGCCCGTTTTATACCCAAAAAGTCATGTTTGAGCATATTTTTTGTTGGCCCCCGAAATGGAAAAAAAGTCTTATGTTAGCCTTAGTGTTTCTTCGGACTTTGAGCTGAGAGAAAAAGGCTTATAATTCCATTTTGAAGCCAAATATGACCAAACTATGTGTACTAGCATGTTTTTTGGCCCGTTTTACACCCAAAAAGTCATGTTTGAGCATATTTTTTGTCGGACCCCGAAATGGAAAAAAAGTCATATGTTAGCCTTAATGTTTTTTTGGACCCTGAGCTGAGAAAAAAAGGCTCATAATTCCATTTTGAAACCAAATATGACCAAACCGTCTGCACTAGCATGTTTTTTGGCCTGTTGTACACCCAAAAAGTCATGTTTGAGCATATTTTCTGTCGGACCCCGAAATGGAAAAAAAGTCATATGTTAGCCTTAGTGTTTTTTCGGACCCTGAGCTGAGAGAAAATGGCTTATAATTCCATTTTGAAACCAAATATGACCAAACTGTCTGCACTAGCATGTTTTTTGGCCCGTTTTACACCCAAAAAGTCATGTTTAAGCATATTTTTTGTCGGACCTCGAAATGGAAAAAAAGTCATATGTTAGCCTTAGTATTTTTTTACATCCTGACCTGAGAGAAAAAGGCTCATAATTCCATTTTGAAGCCAAATATGACCGAACCGTCTGCACTAGCATGTTTTTAGGCCTGTTTTACACCCAAAAAGTCATGTTTCAGCATATTTTTTGTCGAAGACGGGAATGGATAAAAAGTCATATGTTAGCCTTAGTGTTTGTTCACAACATGAGCTGAGAGAAAAAGGCTTATAATTCCATTTTGAAGGTTAATATGACCAAACTATGTGCACTAGCATGTTTTTTGGCCCGGTTTACACCCAAAAAGTCATGTTTGAGCATATTTTTTGTCGGAACCCGAAATGGAAAAAAAGTCATATGTTAGCCTTAGTGTTTCTTCGGACTCTGAGCTGAGAGAAAAAGGCTTATAATTCCATTTTGAAGCCAAATATGACCAAACTATGTGTACTAGCATGTTTTTTGGCCCGTTTTACACCCAAAAAGTCATGTTTAAGCATATTTTTTGTCGGACCTCGAAATGGAAAAAAAGTCATATGTTAGCCTTAGTACTTTTTTACATCCTGAGCTGAGAGAAAAAGGCTCATAATTCCATTTTGAAGCCAAATATGACCAAACCGTCTGCACTAGCATGTTTTTAGGTCTGTTTTACACCCAAAAAGTCATGTTTGAGCATATTTTTTGTCGGACCTCGAAATGGAAAAAAAGTCATATGTTAGCCTAAGTATTTTTTTACACCCTGACCTGAGAGAAAAAGGCTCATAAGTCCATTTTGAAGCCAAATATGACCAAACTATGTGCACTAGCATGTTTTTTGGCCTGTTTTACACCCAAAAAGTCATGTTTGAGCATATTTTTTGTCGGACCCCGAAATGGAAAAAAAGTCATATGTTAGCCTTAGTGTTTCTTCGGACCATTAGCTGAGAGAAAAAGGCTTATAATTTCATTTTGAAGCCAAATATGACCAAACCGTCTGCACTAGCATGTTTTTTGGCCCGTTTTACACCCAAAAAGTCATGTTTGAGCATATTTTTTGTCGGACCCCAAAATGAAAAAAAGTCATATGTTAGCCTTAGTGTTTTTTCGGACCCTGAGCTGAGAAAAAAAGGCTTATAATTCCATTTTGATGCCAAATATGACCAAACCGTCTGCACTAGCATGTTTTTTGGTCGTTTTACACCCAAAAAGTCATGTTTGAGCATATTTTTTGTCGGACCCCGAAATGGATAAAAAGTCATATGTTAGCCTTAGTGTTTCTTCGGACCCTGAGCTGAGAGAAAAAGGCTTATAATTCCATTTTGAAGGTTAATATGACCAAACCGTCTGCACTAGCATGTTTTTTGGCCCGTTTTACACCCAAAAAGTCATGTTTGAGCATATTTTTTGTCGGAGCCCGAAATGGAAAAAAAGTCATATGTTAGCCTTAGTGTTTTTTCGGACCCTGAGCTGAGAGAAAAAGGCTTATAATTCCATTTTGAAGCCAAATATGACCAAACTATGTGCACTAGCATGTTTTTTGGCCCGTTTTACACCCAAAAAGTCATTTTTGAGCATATTTTTTGTCGCAGTCCAAAATGGAAAAAAAGTCATGTGTTAGCCTTGGTATCTTTTTACATCCTGACCTGAGAGAAAAAGGCTCATAAGTCCATTTTGAAGCCAAATATGACCAAACCGTCTACAGGGGCATGTTTTTTGGCCCGTTTTACAACCAAAAAGTCATGTTTGAGCATATTTTTTGTCGGACCCCGAAATGGAAAAAAAGTCATATGTTAGCCTTAGTGTTTTTTCGGACCCTGAGCTGAGGGAAAAAGGCTCATAATTCCGTTTTGAAACCAAATATGACCAAACCGTCTGCACTAGCATGTTTTTTGGCCTGTTTTACACCCAAAAAGTCATGTTTGAGCATATTTTTTGTCGGACCCTGAAATGGAAAAAAAGTCATATGTTAGCCTTAGTGTTTCTTCGGACCCTGAGCTGAGAGAAAAAGGCTTATAATTCCATTTTGAAGCCAAGTATGACCAAACTATGTGTACTAGCATGTTTTTTGGCCCATTTTACACCCAAAAAGTCATGTTTGAGCATATTTTTTGTCGGACCTCGAAATTGAAAAAAAGTCATATGTTAGCCTTAGTGTTTTTTCGGACCCTGAGCTGAGAGAAAAAGGCTTATAATTCCATTTTGAAGGTAAATATGACCAAACCGTCTGCACTAGCATGTTTTTTGGCCCGTTTTACACCCAAAAAGTCATGTTTGAGCATATTTTTTGTCGGACCCCGAAATGGAAAAAAAGTCGTATGTTAGCCTTAGTGTTTTTTCGGAACCTGAGCTGAGAGAAAAAGGCTTATAATTCCATTTTGAAGCCAAATATGACCAAACCGTCTGCACTAGTATGTTTTTTGGCCCGTTTTACACCCAAAAAGTCATGTTTGAGCATATTTTTTGTTGGACCCCGAAATGGAAAAAAAGTCATATGTTAGCCTTAGTGTTTCTTCGGAACCTGAGCTGAGAGAAAAAGGCTTATAATTCCATTTTGAAGCCAAATATGACCAAACTATGTGTACTAGCATGTTTTTTGGCCCATTTTACACCCAAAAAGTCATGTTTGAGCATATTTTTTGTCGGAGTCCGACATAGAAAACAAGTCATATGTTAGCCTTAGTGCTTTTTTCGGACCCTGAGCTGAGAGAAAAAGGCTTATAATTCCATTTTGAAGGTTAATATGACCAAACCGTCTGCACTAGCATGTTTTCTGGCCCGTTTTACATCCAAAAAGTCATGTTTGAGCATATTTTTTGTCAGCGTCCGAAATGGAAAAAAAGTCATATGTTAGCCTTAGTGTTTCTTCGGACCCTGAGCTGAGAGAAAAAGGCTTATAATTCCATTTTGAAGCCAAATATGACCAAACTATGTGCACTAGCATGTGTCTTGGCCCGTTTTACACCCAAAAAGTCATGTTTGAGCATATTTTTTGTCGGACCCCGAAATGGAAAAAAAGTCATATGTTAGCCTTAGTGTTTTTTTCGGACCCTGAGCTGAGAGAAAAAGGCTTATAATTCCATTTTGAAGCCAAATATGACCAAACTATGTGCACTAGCATGTTTTTAGGCCTGTTTTACACCCAAAAAGTCATGTTTGAGCATATTTTTTGTCGGACCCCGAAATGGAAAAATAGTCATATGTTAGCCTTGGTATTTTTTTACATCCTGAGCTGAGAGAAAAAGGCTCGTAAGTCCATTTTGAAGCCAAATATGACCGAACCATCTGCAGGGGCATGTTTTTTGGCCTGTTTTACACCCAAAAAGTCATGTTTGAGCATATTTTTTGTCAGATTCCGAAATGGATAAAAAGTCATATGTTAGCCTTAGTTTTTTCTCAAATCCTGAGCTGAGAGAAAAAGGCTAAAAAGTCAATGGTGAAGCCAAATATGACCAAACAGTCTGCACTAGCATGTTTTTTGGATGGCGTTTTACACCCAAAAAGTCATATTTTTTGTCAGAATCTGAAATAGGAAAAAAGTCATATGTTAGCCTTAGTGTTGATTCAAATCCTGAGCTGAGAGAAAAACCCTCATAAGTCCATTTTCTTAGAAAAATATGACCAAACCGTCAGCACTAGCATGTTTTTTGGCCTTTTTTACTTCCAAAAAGTCATGTTTGAGCATATCTTTTGTCGGAGTCCGAAATGCGAAAAAAGTGATGTTTCAGCCTAAGTGTTTTTTCAAATCCTGACCTGAGAGAAGAAGGCTAAAAACCCTATTTTAAAGCTCAATATGACCAAACCGTCTGCACTAGCATGTTTTTCGGCCTTCTTTACACCCCAAAAAGTCACGTTTGAGCATATTTTGTTTGGAGGCCGAAATGGATAAAAAGTCATATTTTAGCCTAAGTGTTTTTTCAAATCGGAGCTGAGAGAAAAAGGGGAAAAAGTCCATTTTGAAGCCAAGTATGACCGAACCATCTGCACTAGCATGTTTGTCAGCCTTTATTACACCCAAAAAGTCATTTTTGAGCATATTTTTTGTTGGAATCTGAAATGGAAAAAAAGTCATATGTTAGCCTTGGTGTTTTTTCAAATCCTGAGCTGAAAGAAAAAGGCTAATAATTCCATTTTGAAGCCAAATATGACCAAACCGTCTGCTCTAGCATTTTGTTCGGCCTGTTTTACACAAGAAAAAGCCATGTTTGAGCATTTTCCTTGCCGGAGTCCGAGATGGATAAAAGTCATATGTTAGCCTTAGTGTTTTTTCAAATCCTGAGCTGATAGAAAAAGCCTTATAAGTCCATTTTGAAGCCAAATATGACCAAACTGTCTGCACTAGCATGTTTTTTGGCCTGTTTTACACCCAAAAAGTCATGTTTGAGCATATTTTTTGTCGGAGTCCGAAATGGGAAAAAAGTCATGTGTTAGCCTTAGTGTTTTTTCACATCCCAACATGAGGGAAAAAAGAATTTTAAGTCAATTTTTAAGCCAAATTTGACCAAACCATTTGCACTACCATGCTTCTTGGCCTGTGTTACACCCAAAAAGTCATGTTTGAGCATATTTTTTGTTAGTGTCCAAAATGGAAAAAAAGTCATAGAGTTTTTTCAGCCCTTTTGTTTGTGATGTTTCTATCATAAGCTAAGGGCAGAATCACTTCATGTCAAAGTTTGAATGTCACTTTTTTCCAATCAAGTCCTCGTTCTCTCTCTCTTCACACACACTTGTTCAATCAGCAATGACTGATGTGGCCCACAAGTAGCTTCCTCTTCTGGTAGCTTAATGTCATTGTGTTTAGTTCTTTACCCTTGTGCTTAGTTATTTGCTATTGTGTTTTTTTTAATTTGCCATTGTGTTTACTTGTTTGCTGTTGTGTTTACTTGTTTGCTGTTGTGTTTTGCACTTCAGGGCCACCACAGTATACTGATGGAAAAAAGAAAAACATATATATTGCAACCTTTAGCTTTTGTTGAATCTTATTTCTGTAGACATCCTGTTTGTTACATAAAATTGCTTCTGTTTATCACCACATACAACCGCCATACTCAATCAGTTGATCTCATTTGTTTGGACAGCAGCTCCTTTGTTCTACAATTTTCCATGAAATACATATACATAGAACTTTGTGAGAAATAAACAGCAACAACAACAACAAAACCTCAAAATTAAATCAATCAATAACTAAAACAGAATACACAATCCAAGAATTCAAAACACCTCAACTCAAAAAACAGTATTTTTTTTTAAATTCAAAAAGCCAACAATGCATGTGGAAAACAATAAAGACCATGGAGGAACACAGGACAAAACTGAGCCGCATAAACAAATTTAAAAACACACCAACAAAGGGAAGAAGAAACCAAGAACGTAAAATAAGTAAATAAAAATGTTTAAAAAAAAACAAAACAAAACAAAACAGAAAACAGCAAACGTAAGTATGAAATAAAAACCCCAAAAGCATAAAAAAATACAAACCAGATGAAATTGAAACAGTAACAACAATAAATAGATAAAAATTGGGAAACCAAATAAAGATACGAAACAAACAACAAACATGAGAACAAAACAACAAATACAATTTAAGAGCTTAAAAATATATTTACAACAAACAAATACAATTAAAGCAGAAAATTAAAAATGGCACAAAGACATCAAAATACAAAATGAGAAATAGGAAGTAACAAAACAGCAAAGGGTCAAATCAAATAATGCCAAAAGGATTACACAACAACAATAGAATAACAACTTTTAAAAAAATGTAAGAACGAATTAAACAACAAAACAGCAAACAACAAAAAAACCAATTACCCCAACAAAACACAATGAAATAAGAAACAAATCACATATATATATTTAAACAAATCTGAAATAAAAAGCAATGACAGATAAAAATCCAAAACACCAATTCAAATACAAAAGTACAGATCTAAAAACACAATGGCACAAGGTGAAGCACATGACAACTCTGTATACACAAAAACAAATCCAAAAACATGACATTTTTAGAATAAAAAAATCTATAAAAGGAACAACAAATGCAGCAATAAATCCAAAATCCACAAGTACAACAAAACAACAACAGTTTGCTGTTTTGTTTTCTGAATTTGTTGTTGTGTTAATTATTGCATTGTATGTATTTGTTGCTGTGTTTCATTTATTTGTGATTGTTTTAAAAAAAAATGTTGCTGTGGTTTTAAAGTCTTTGGGTCTTGATTTGTCCAAGAAATTTTATTTATATATTTATTTGTTGAGTTTTTTTATGCCTCTTTTATTCATTTATTTATTTATTTATTTATTTTATACTTTGTGATGTGTAGTTGTTTTTTCTTACCCCCTTACAGCCTGTGGTATCATATTTGATACATACTTTTATGATACCTCTATCTAATTAATATGATCAACAAATTACTAAAAAAACATTTGAATACAATCAGATAAATGATAAAAATGACCTCAAGTTGATTATCAGTTACCAAAAACACCATAATGTTTAAAATGAGATACAAAAAATATATATGTTAAATTTTTGGAAATTTTGATTTTTTTTTTTGGATTTCAGTAGAAAGTAAAATAAACATTTCAGCTCCAAAAAATTAGAATTTTCTGGCCATAATTTGTGTTTTCAGGCTTTATGGGGTTAATTATGTTGCAGTTTGTATTTAACTTTTTGTTTCTTTATTTATGTTTAGTTCAGGAAATTCATTAAAACGTATCCCGGTAAAAAACACAAATATTTTGTACATGCAGCACGTTAGAGTGTATTTTTCTCATATTTTACATTTTGTGTAATACAGAGTGACTTCAATTAAAAAGCAGACCACACTTTTCATTTTTTTCTCCTGCAGCCTTCTGTAAAGTGTGAAATCCTGTTTCTTAATTGATTGATTTCAATTCAAAGCTCTTTGTGATGGTTATGCAGTAACTCTACAGGACAGAGTGTGTATCTGTACTTTTGTTTGAGTGAGTTGAAGAGATGGGGGGGGGGGGGGGGGTAGAGAAATGAGAACAGAGAAGGAAGAAGGAAGGTGGGCACATGGTTGCACAACTAGAGTCTGCGGTTTTGTTCGCACCATTAAATCTACAAGAGTCTGCGTGAGAGTGTGTGTGTGATAAGTCTTAACAAATCCCTCATAGCTGTGCTCGCTGATCAAACCTGCAGCGGTGTTTGTGCAACGAGTGGCCACACTCAACGTGCTGCATCCGGCTGTGCTGTCACACCAAGCTGAACGACAAATCCCACACAGCCGTTAAACCGAACCCCCCCTTCCCAAAAGTGATGTGATTCAAAATGACAGCATGATGCACATAACTCACGCACTGCCCTCCCGACGCCCGCATACAAAACAAGCAATAAATATGTAGATATCCAGGCGTCCATACCTGTAGATGATGCAGGCGCAGTCCCTGCAGGTCCCACAGTTCTCAATGTCCTGTCCAGTTCTGTATGAATGTCTTCTGTGGAAAAGCACAGAGATGACATATCAGGGCTAAAAGAATGATTTTTATGTGTGTGTGCGCTTGTGGGAGACATATTCAGGTTACGGTTTCCCATCGTTGGATTGAATTTCTGGCGTACACTTCCCTGCAAATAAAGCAATCTCCTCTCTGAAATCACCACTGATCATTTTTTAATGAACGATACCCCCTTCCAACGTGCTCAGGCAGTTACGTAAAACATGAGTCACTACATCACTTGGGGCATAAAATAATGCTTATGAGGTAAAAGTCAAGTCTGCATGCATTAGACTTAGCCCTGTCACGGAATTCTTCTACCGGAACAAAAAATGTATGTTGCTTTGTGAGACAGAAGGCCATGCAGTCACATGGTCAAATGACTGCGAATGTGTTGTCAGTATTAGCATTAAAGATCCTGTAAAACTATGAAAAGTACACTTTAAGTAAGCTATATGACAAAGGACAGTGTTATTACCTGAAGACAAAATCTCAGCAATGAAAAGAGCTTGCATAAAAGAATATCCAAAATGGATCTGTAATCTCTGCTTAATTGAAACCCCGCCTAGGAAATAAACAATAAACAGTATAAAATATACATAAAAACACATGTTCAGCCCTTCTTTGTAGCCCCTGAGTGTTTATTTTCATTGTCTGTGTATTTCAGACATTTAAACTATGCATAATTGCTGCTACGGGCAGCACAGTGGTGCAGCAAGAAGGTTGCTGGTTCAAACCCCAGGCACTTCTGTGTGGAGCTTGCATACTTTCCTTGTGCAATTCCAAGGTTTGCACCTTCATAACAAAGGTCTTGAATTAAGAGGTCGGCCCTTAGAATCAAATGATCATGTGCTCCTGACCGCGCCCAGGGGTGTGTTTGTCGGAAACTGATGAGTGGTCAAAAGCACATAGATGTACCATATATTTGAAGTGAAGCCGGTTTTTGAACCAGCCTGTAAGGATGTTTGTTTAGGCTTACACATTCTCCATAAACAGTCATTTGAGTGTCAAGTCTCAGCAGCCAGCCTCAAGTGGACACTAGAGGTTATACAGATTTTGGCACTTCTGCATGGTCTTCCATTTTCCAGAGGTCTCTGCCTGATTCATACCTATTCCCTCACATTCACTTACTAATTGTACTGGTTTTCTGTTTCTGTTTTCCATCAGTATCAGCTAACATATCCACACTCTTTCATACCCATTTACATGCCACAGATGCAGCAGTGGGAGCAACCTAGGGTTTAATGTCTTGCTCAAAGACACATCGACATCTGACAGTAAGAGCTGGGCTCGAACCCTCAACTTTCCAATTGATGGTTGAGTGCACTACCAGATTAAGCCACCAGTGCCATAATGTGGCAGGGTTTATAGTGTTGTACAAACAGCCACTGAGAGGTAAAGAGGCTCTTAGTGTATGTTTGACCATGTAATTAGTCCAGTTAGAAACAATAAAACCAGCAAAGGCGTAAACACTGTCTGCAATAGCGAAATTCTCATGTCAACAGATAATGACAATATTGGGCAGTGATGTAACACTGAGAAGAAACCATATCATTGAGTGAGGATTCAAGTCCAAAATGTTTATTTCCCTGTCTACATAGGAACACTGCAAACTGGAAAGAATTTCAGAGTTTGTGTTTTCAATAACCTTAAAGTCACATTCACACTGTGACGTTTTGGCCATCTTTGCTGACATGTAAAGGACAGGCCTGCCTGCTTGTAGTTAATGGTACATCAGTTCTGTCAGGCTCAGCCGCTTCCCCCTCCGGTTGTATAATTTGAGTTGCCCTTTTGGGGACAGCAACCTTTCATTCTGTAAGCATGGTGTTCAAAAACTAAGACCAGATGCAGCTGCATGTTGTGACATGGCATAAACTTTCGCTTTATATGGTGTTAGTTAAGTGACATTAAGATTATTTTTTTTACAATGTTCAACAGAGCTAAGCTAACCTAGCACAGCAGCTGGACCTGCCTGATTTAATGTCAGTCATCAGTCATATCCATCTTGCCTAACTTTAATCTGCTATGATTGTGAGATTGTGGTGACTCCCTGAGACAAGCTAACAGCTTCATTGGCAGTTTTAGTAGATCTGGACCCCATTTCCTTATCTAGTAAATAACAATTAACCACACTTTAGTCTTTTATACTACAGCATTTCTCAATAGAAATATTGTTGCTGAAATTCCAACATGTTTTGTTGACGGTAGTTTGTTTGACATAGTGGCTTACGTTTTATATTTTTCACCATGGCAGTAGTGCCTGCCTACAACATTATCGAATTGGCCTATAATGACTGTGATTGATGGAATGATCGGCCAGTCACTGAAGGTTCTGCCCACGCCAAGCACTTTCTATGGGCTGTTACCTAAATGGACTAGTGAAATATATTGAATTGTTCCTCTGGTGTGTCATGTTAGTGCCAAGCTGCATTAGACCAAAGTTCCCCTAAGTTGAGTGCGCTACCCATGCATTATATCTACGTTAGCTGGTGTTTAAAATCCCTCTACGGTTAGCTAGGTGGCTGTCAGGAAATGTGAAACTCCCCAGGCACAGCATTTTTTTCTCTGAGTTAGATAAGTCAACCTGTGTTTAACAGAGCAAAATTGCCCCCAGGTAAGTACTTTCACCTAAATTTGATGATTACTCAACATTTGTCAGTGTTAGCTACTATACGGAGAAGTGTGAATGCCTCTTAAATGCCTTTTTTGTCAAATGCAGGAAAAAGCTTTATTTAAAGATTTCCTGTCTTTGTGTGGACAAGGCAACAGACATTATTGTCACTTTCATCTCGCCTAGTATTTTCAAGTTATAGCAACATTATTCCAACATATAGAGTGTGTTTAGAGACAACTTTTTGATTAGCTTTAAGACTTTGAGAGTGTGATTTGGATTATGCTGCTCAGATATCAGTCAAGTCTTACCACAGATTCATAGACACACAACTATCCTTGTCTATCTGTTTGAATTTCAGTGCGATAAGGCGGGAGAAATTACTAAGAGGCTTACAATGTAGGAAGCAGATTAATTAAAGACTTGACGAGAATGGTAAAGGATTTACACTGAGAGGCATCTGAAACCACCAACATGACGGCAGCCTGATGCTGATTCCTATCTGTCCCCGCCTGCTGCATACATGCATGAGCCAAACAGCAAAATGGGTGAAACTGAGCCCCCAAAGTGCTCCCCGTGGTCTGACAGGACATGAATTCTTCAACATATTGAGAGTTGGGGCCAACTTACATGAGTGACACGAGCCTCCATAAAACTAACGACAGACGCTAGCTCTGCCTTATGTCTCGCATGTCAATCTGGTGTTTTCAGTTTCTCGCCGCTTTTGTTTCAATCATTTCAATCACCATCTCATTTGCACCAGGACCTGACTTTGTGTTCTGTCCACGCAGCTTTGTTGTCAAAGCATTTACAGCGGCAGGATCAGCTATAAATAGGGGAGCCGCATGACAGCAGAGCTCAGGCACAACAGCCATCTATCTTTAATATTCACAGCACATGATGCAGGGAGGTTTTTACTGCTGCTGTGGATATTCCACATTTTGAAGAGTAATCAGCCCATGACAAGTAACCTGTCTCCTCCAGACTGAACAACCTTTTAGTGCAAAACTGAAGTCACGTTTTTATGGCAGCCTCACATTTGTTTTTGTGTGGAGAGAAACAGATTCTCATTTAAAAATTTAAATGTCTGGGAATACAACAGCAAGCAGAGGCTACACCAGTGCTTCCTAACCTTTTTCTTCTCAATCCAGACGAGTTGCCAGGGGTGGCATGTGCACCCCTTGACATATGTTTGTCTACTACAGGTGGCACCAAAATCTATGTAAATATTTGGTTATTTAATGGCCGCACGGTGGTACAGCAGATAGTATGGTGGCTTCACAGCAAGAAGGTTGCTGGTTTGAATCTCAGTGGAGTTTGCATGTATCCCAGGGTTTTCCCTGAGGACTCCAGTTCCCACAGGCCTGACTCAGCTAGTGCTGAGGCAGGTTACACCCTCAGCTGGGACAGGCTCTGGCCCCTGAGACTCCGTAAGGTTCTAATCACCAACTGGTGGCTATGGAGCCAGATCAGGCCCTCCACAGGTTCCGATTTGGCCCCTACTGTAATATCAAAATTAGAAAATATGAGGGGATGGTTTGTTCTAAAGGTTTTTTGTGTTTGTTTTATATTTTGGGCCAACTGACCCTTTGTTCCTTTGTTGGCTTTTCTGATTGGTT
This sequence comes from Cetoscarus ocellatus, assembly GCA_037902135.1. Taxonomy (NCBI): domain Eukaryota; kingdom Metazoa; phylum Chordata; class Actinopteri; order Labriformes; family Labridae; genus Cetoscarus; species Cetoscarus ocellatus. Next base: position 203,560 of record JBAMNC010001403.1, on the reverse strand, counting down.
CACTTACTCATCAATCAAAATCAGAGACCCCCCCTCTCAAAGCAGCCATTGTTAGGTCAACCTATGTGTTGGCAAGACTTAAAGATGAGGGAACAAGAGGGACTAAAATGTTAAAATGCATACCTGTGCATGCAAGGATTTATCACTGCATCTTTAATGATGACTATTTTACTGCTCTGACTTGGATCACAGCTTGCCCTATTTCAAATTTTGATTCCAAGTCGGGCTGCCTACAGTGTAACACCTACTTAAGCTGATGAAAGCAAGCAGAACAGAAAAAATAACCAACCAAAATGTTTCTACTTTCAGTGCTCAAAATATGGCAGAACCAATTAACACACCTTCTTTTTAGCCACTATCTCCCCCTATTATTTTTTGTTTTATGTCTTTATTGCAAAACACAACTCATGCCATGATGCCCAGCTAAGAATGCAGAAGGTATGGGTACCACAGTATGATACTGACAACATTAGATTAAAGAAAAAAACACAGAAATAGATCCTGCGTTTGCACATATATTAGTCTTCTATCAAATATAATATTGTCGAATACTAAGTTAAATTTTGGTACCCTGACCACTTCTCTTCCTCTGTGAATTTCTGCAAGATCTTGTGGTCTTATGGTTGGGCTGAATGGTCCAGTTTGTGTGTGTTTGGAGGACTGTAAGTTAATGTTGTCTCCAGCATTAATATTAGTTTGAGAGGATCCCTGATTCTGTGGCCTGACAGTTTTGAGTAAGGAAATTTTTTTGACTGTTTCATGAACAGACCTATAAATAAACTATTCTGTCAGTGTGTTATAATTTTTTAGTGTGTTATAATTTTCACGTCAGAGTAGACACAGCCTTGTATCCCCTTGAGATCTTCGGTGAACTCCCGAGGGGTGAACAGAACTCAAGCTAGGCACTAATGGGCTACACACAGACAGACTTGAAAAAAACAACAACATGATTTAAAGAGTTTCATTGTCTGTCTTATTTTTCCCTTTACTGCAATCTTTCCATTTGTCTTTCCATCTGTCTGTTTGTTTATCTATTCATCTATTCATTTAGAGCTACATCCTGTTGACCTGGGGCCTCTGATCTTTTAACATTTACAACTTCAACTATAAAACAACCCCTGTTTTATCTTGACACTTTTACTCTAGGTCCAATCCAGGACAAGCCCCTCTCTGAATCCCTTGTTTTAATTATGGGTTACACTGAATTCCATACCACAATCATTAACACTCCCTTTAAACTCCCTCTCTTACAAATTTCAAAGTCCATACAAACAAAAAATGCATTTGTCACCAAAAATCAAGCTTTCAACTTGAAAAATCTTAAAGGATCATAACGCAGAGACACATCTTGTATCATAAAGGCCACTTACTGTAGCTCCATGGACATTCTCTGGTTGTTTTGCTTTTGCAGCTAAATTGTGGACAGTCTCGTGGCCTGTGTTTTTTCCTTACTTTTTTTTCTTAAAGAAAATTAGTGTTAATATAAAACAGAATAAAATGGTGTTATTCTGGAAATTGTACAGCAGTTAATAATCTATGTAAGAATATAAATCTGTATATCAATAAAATGTCAAAACAAGACTAAAAAGGCTGATTTGATAAAGGTCAACAGATAAAGAGCTGTTCGGGAGCTGGAGGGCTAGATCTCATCACAATGCTAAGTAAAAAATATGTTTCTCTAAAAAGAGCTGGATTTCAAAACCAAAGCAGGGTCAACAATCTAATTCAAGGTAATCAACTTAAATGAAAGAATGATATATTTTTGGAGTGAATTGACCCATTACTAAGTGGTCACAGACCTCTCTGCAAAACCATCTTGTTGACATTGCCTTTTCAGACAACAATGTCAAAGATCAGCATTTTCATGCAGGGTAAGATACATGAGTATTTTTTCTTTAATTAACCTTTCTAAATAACTGTAGCCCCAGTCCTTGTACCCTTGAACCTTGGACACGACACTAACCTTTTTCCAATCAGCCTGTTCACCTGTGGATTGCTACGAACAGGTGTTCTTTTAGCATTTCTCAACTTTCCCAGTATTTTGTTGCCCCTGTCCCAGCTTTTTTGGAACATGTTGCTGGCATCAAATTAAAAATGAGTATTCAAAAGAACAAGTTCATGTCTTGTCTTTGTAGTGTATTCAATTGAATATGGGATTTGCAAATCATTGTATATATATATATATATATATATATATATATATATTTTTTTTTTTTTTTTTTTTTTTTTTTTTTTTATGTTTTACTCAACTTCCCAACTTCACTGGGATTGGAGTTTGTATACTGTTGATTTTTTTTTTTTTTAATCAGTTTAAGACGTGGGTGTTTTGGGCATACTTGCATGCTGCCTACCACATGCCATGTATTGCAAAACCAGTACATCCTCTCAGCGTATTAGGTGATTTCCAATGCAGTCTTGTACTAATAGCTATTTGAGAACTTTAAACTCTTATGTCATAAAGGACTAAATGTCTCTAGAAACTCATTACAGCAGCTGTCAGGTCATCTTTATTTCATTATATAACAGAAAGACCTACAAAATACAGCTCTATTAAGTAAGCTGTAATATTTTTGTAGGTGTGTGCTTTGGTATCTTTTGGCTAATTAGACACAAACTGTTCAGAGTAATTAAATGTCAAATTTCTTTTATTGTGAAGTGTGTCACTGTGCAACTTAGTATGAGGTGTAAAGTCTTATTTTGCTTCAGTCAGAACTGATTTTAAGTTATTTGTGATCAGACATAAATGTGTATGCTTTACCTTTTACCTCTTAAAACTGAGTCTTAAATAGATAAAATGTTTACTCACCCATCCCTCTCAGCTTCTTTCTTCTCCAGGTCTTGAATGACATCCAGCAGGACCTTGATGGTGTTTTGGCTGGTCTCCAGGACCCCCTCCAGGCTGTGGAGCTGAGTCTGCAGGCTACGTATGTCGTGTAGTGGTCCATTGGGACTCAAGAGCTTTTCTGTCACCCTTGCCGGGTCCAGTTTACACCTGGCCCCAGCCACCAACCCTCCCAAAATTTCCTGGACCTGCCTTAGTGTGTCAGCTTGGGTGGCAGTCAGAGGCCCAGCTGTAGGTCGCTCCCCAGAAGCAGAGCAGTGCCTGGCCCCTGAGCAACCCTGCTGGTTTGGAGGGAGGGGGTGTTGGCTGTTTGGGGTGTTGGGCCGGGCATTGGCTCCTGAGCAGAGCATTTTGTGTAGTGCCCCAAGCTGAGCCTGGGCTGAGCTGAGACAGCTGGGCTTAAAACAGGCCTTGGCAGGAGAGGAGGAGGAGGAGGAGGACTGCTTCTCTCCCTTCATCACAGCAACTGGCGGAGTTTGAGCTCTGTGCTTCAAAGAGCTGGCTCTCTCACAGAGCTTGGTTGAGTCTGAACATTTTACATCTTCCTTTTTCTCCTTCTCCCCATCTTTATCTTTCTTCATGGCCTTGCTGTCTGCCCTGAGCATGGGTGTTCGGATTCCAGTACCTGGGGTTTCATTTCCCTTTTTGCGCGGTGTGTAAGGTGGAGGTGGTGGGGGAGGAGGTGGAAGTCGAATGCCCCTCTTGTCCTGAGCGTTGAAAGAGGCCTGAGAGGGTGGTGTGTATGGTGGCGCAGCTCGAAATGTGGAAGAATATAGCGGAACAGCTTTAGTTGGCGTTGCACTTTGTTGTGCAAGTGGAAGAGTGGACACGTATGTTTTTACAAGTGGAGATGGAGAAGTGCAAGACTTTAATTTGGGGACTGGAGAAGAATAGGGGGTGATCCCTGTGTTGGCAGCAGAGGTATTTTGCAAAGCTTTACATGGAATATTGCAGTGTGATACAGTCTGTATGAGTGTAGCATAAGTAGGTGGAGTAGGATTTGGTTGTGGGGCATTAGGGCCAACAGGGTGTGTGGTAGAGTAATATGATATGGAGGTGCAAGACATGGCAGTTTGAGTTACAAATGTACATGGTGTTGCGTTTGGAGGAGGTATAACAATTGGTGTATCATTTGCTGAATGATGCATCATGTTTGGGGCAGTTGTTTGAATACTGGTAAGGTCAATGGGGGTTGCAATTGGGGCTACATTTGGAGTTGGGGCCAAAAGGGGTTGGGGAGGTAATGGTTCAACATTTGGGACTGGGGAGGTACAATGTGGGTTGGGATGTGGTGTTGCCATTGTGGAAGGAGTGGCACAAACTAAAGCTGTACTTGGGGTTGTTGGTGGGGACACAACAGTGTAATAAGGTATGGAATTTTGAGTGACTGCCGGTGCAGCAGTGGAGCAAGAAATGGGTAGCACTATGGGTAGGGGAGGGGTGGTACAAGCTGGCTTCACTGGAGAGGAGCAAACTGGCTTGGCGCAATGTTCAGGGCTCTCTGTGTGGGCGTTTGTAGTCGGAGGGGAGGTACAGTAAGGCACAGTAGTTATTTGGGTGGAGGGATGGTCTTCAGTTGCAGTTGGGAGTACAGGACTCTCAGATGAATCTTGCACTGGGCTAGGTGATACCGTCCTAGGTGGGGAAGCACAGGGACTGCAAGTTTGTGTCTGGGTAGTGCAAGGTTGATGAACTGGAGAGGGCTGTCTTGGTGAGTCCGTTTGTATCTGGGTGGTGCACTGCTCAGTGTTTGGAGGTAGGGTTGGGCGAGAGTCAGTGGTCTGAATTTGAGTTGTGCATTGTTTGTCACTCTGGAGTGAAGTCTGATGTTTACTCTCAGTCTTACTCTGAGTGGCGCAAAACTTTGAATTAGGAGTTGGAAAGGGACTCTCGGTTTGGACTTGGGTGGTACAGAGTTTGGTATTTGAGGGTTTGTGGGATGGACTGGGGCTTTCAGTCTGAGTGATGGTAGTGCAGTAGTGGACTTCCTTCCCAGGATCACTTGTTGTCCTATTCATTCGCTTTCTCCTTCTAATCGCTGCTGGAGTGCTGCTTCCTTGACGCTTGGGTCCATCGCGACAGGATCCTGTGGAGCAGTGGCATGGCTCAGCATTATGAAGAACCGAAGGGGGACAGCTGTGCCTTGAGTTTTTTACCAAACTCACGGCTGACTTCATGTCTGTCCTGCTAGATTTAGATCTCCGGTCAACAGCTGTTCCATCCCCTGCAGCGGAAGGACCATTAAGATCCTTAGACCCGGACACATGGTTGTGCGTATGGTACTCATCTTGAGAGTCATGTTCATCATCCCCATCCACCCCTACTGAGTCCCCAAGACTGTGACTACGTCTGTGTGTGGAAGAGATGGATTGGGGTTTTTTCAGGCATGGGGAGGTTTGGATGGCTGTGCTGGTGCTCGTACTGGGCTTGCGTGTCATTGGCAAGGTTAGGGAGTTGCTTTGTGGTGGTGCCCAGCATCGACGTGTTGGGCCTGGCGTCAAAGGATGAGGAGGAGCCCTGGCTAAAAAGGCCGCCACCACCTCTATAGTACTTGCCATATCCCCACGCACAGCACCCACCACAGAGGTTTGGCCAGGTAGACTGTCGGTCCTTGGCCCATCCCTGTCGGCCCATGGCGTAGGCGCCCTGCTGTTGTGTTTGCGGAGTGGATGTGGGCTGTCACAATCTGTGGAAGCCCTCTGATGGCTATTGTTTTCTCCTGTTCCACTGTTGCCACTGCTGCTGCTGCCATCCTCCAGGTCTTTAAAGCGAACCTGGTGGGTGCGGTTTCGACGCCTTTTTAGGCGACTCTCAATATCTGGGGAGTCTCTATTGAGCAAGACAGACCGCACAGTCATTGTCCCTGGCAACTTGTCCGCCAAAGTGCTCTTGCCGTTGGTTTGGCCTGTGAGCACGTGGTTTGGCTCTTTGCTCACCATCTCTCTTGTCGCGCTCGCACCCCCAACATCCACAGGCTCTGCAGGCAGTTTGACGTTATGAAGGCTTGGATGTGTCAGTGCGTCAAAGAAAGTGATCTCCCTTCACTATATTTCCATTATAAGTCTGAGACATCTGACAAGTGAGTAATAGAGTACCAGTTTCATCACAGATCATATGTAGCTGTTTCTTATGTGCAGCTGCTCAGGTCATTTAAATATAGACACAAAGGTCTTGTTTTATAACTAAGATTGTCCTCAAGAAAGCTTGTGATGCCAGATTCACAGTTCAAGTTGTGGTTATGTTAAGCACAGCAAGTAAAATGTAAGAATAAATCACTGTGATAAATGCTTAACCGAAGAACAATAAGGGTCTCTCTTTTAGTCTTACTTTTATACAAAAATAAATATGTGCAGCATCAAATATTCTTTAAACAAGCATGTAAGAAATGTCCATAGTGTCCTCGCCTTTAACTCCTTTGTCCATTTTTTCTTTGAATTTCCATGGAGTATAACTTTTGTGGATGGAGAGATTTCCAACAAATAAGCAGGGAGGAAGGGCATAAAGCCTGTCCATCCTCTCTGTGTCCATCACATTGGCTTGTCTACTTTGTGGCCCTTCCTACTACACCTGCTTCGTCCCCTGGGCCCTCAGCAGATTGGATGGCCAAAATATGGGATGGTCTGGTGCAGTTTCCCATTATGGCATATCCGTTCCAACATTTTCTATTCTCCTCTTCTTTCTTGTCGATTTTATCACTTTCTCTGTTTCTTTCACCTCTCAGTGACTCATTCTCTCAAAGGCTGAAGACTGCTCGAGCTCCTAAAGAGAGAGGGAAGACAAAGGGAAAGAAAGAGGAGTAAGAGACTGTAAATTTTTCCATATTATTGCATTTAGATTGAGACACAATGTGCTTGTTCTTGGGGATAATGAGGAAGATATAAGATAGACAGCTATTTTAAAAATGCATGAGAGGGAGGTCAGCAAAGAATGAAAAAAGGAGACATCAATTTCGAAAGAAGTGATGAAAGGATGTAGCTGGCAGAGAGAAAACAGGGCATATCATCAACAATGGAAAGATATCAACACATAACAAGTGAAAGAGATTGTAATTATAGCCTATTCACTCTGGCTGGAGGGGATACTTTCATGCATTAGATATTCAATTCTAAATTGTCCTTTTTCAATTTGATGTCTTTTGTATGATTGCCTGGAGTAGGTTTTACTTACATTGCTAAAAGTACTTCAGAATCTGCAGTACAAGTTGCATACCTGCCCACATACATAACCACCAACACCAGGCTCAGCATATTGGCCCTTCCAGACATTATTTAATATTATATGCTAGTGTTGTCACCTTAAGCTCAATATTTGAATATCTGTTTGAGCAGAGGGATAAAAATTAGTACTTGAACTGTAAATGAACATTAAAATATAAAATAAATAGCTCAACAGCACATTAGGGGCCTGGAGCATTGAACCACCTATCAAGCTGTGGACGCTCCCAGTGCAACCCATTCGACTAGTGTTCTCATGACCTCAAAAGAAGACACTTCAAGGAAATTAAGGACCCAGCAAAGCCACTCTGAGTGGACAACAACAAGACTGAAACACCAGAGGAGTGCCGTGTGGAAGCACTTTGGGCTCCACTGTTTGTTGATTTTATGCAAAGTATCTAGCCCACTGTGACAAATCTGCGAGCTCATTTGTTAGCCTGTCACCAACCACAGTCCAGCGGTGCCTTGTCAGCTCAGCCCAGTACTTAACAGTCCTCCTCGATAGGCCCAAATGCGAGAGGTGCTGAAAAAAAGGCCATTGCAGTCAAGATTTCTAGATACATACTCAAGGACATGCAGCCCTTGAGGAGAGGCTAATAGTGAGGTGATCTAATGGTGTCTATTGCGGCCAGTGTGTGTGTGTGTGTGTGTGTGTGTGTGTGTGTGTGTGGGGGGGGGGGGGTTGTTGATGAAATGCTTGAAAACCAATAGAGTCTGATTTTTGGGAAAAGGGAAGCCGTACAATATGCACAGGCAAATTGGACCAATAGCAATACTGATAGCCTTCTGGCAAGTGTTGCTGGTAATATCTTATTAAGTAATCTGATACTGCCAATTTCCACATAGTCTGTTTTTGAAATGTTCTGTATGAATCAAATACTTAGCAGCGAATTGCATTAATTCTAGTCAGTCCTTTTGTTTCCAAAACCTCCTTGGCTTTGTGTGTCTCTGTCACACACTATAAGTGCCAGATATGCACAAAGTCTGTTCTCAGCAGGAGCCATCTCAAATCCATGAAAACCAGAAGAGAGACACAAAACAAAAAGGTAAATGTTAAATCAAACAACATTAATAGATTCCTGACCATTTATCCCGCCAGCACATCAGCATAATGTCAAAGCAACCAAACTTAACTGCAGATCAGCATCAGACTGGTAACATGCATAAGTAACATAAGTAACCTGCTGTTTGTATTTTGTTGTAATTTTTCCCAAGTGAATAAATCAGGTAAAGCTGAGATGATACACCTATGAACTTGAATGAAACTGGTCATTAATTTTGGATAAGAACCCTACCAAACTATTATAAACCTCATTGACTGCTGTGCAGGTGAGTTTATCCTGCTTTGTGGTCTTCAGTCATGAAAACCCATCCCTCCATTGGTCTGAGTCTCTCCCTGGATTCACAGCACCCTTTTGAGGAAGGAGTGGTGGCAGCTATGAGTGTGACGACAGTGAGAAGCAGCGTAAGGACTGCAGCAATAGCTGCTTGTACAAAGACTAGCATGGATGCAGCCTGCTTTAGTAACAGTTTGATCAGAACTGGTCAACATTTGTTCATTAGATAAAGAACAGAGAACGCTGACAGGATTTCTTGATAGAGAACATACTTTCCCTTCTCTCCTGATGGGTTTCGGCAAGAGTTTGCTGGACAGATTTGCTCCTGTTATGTACTTAAAGCTGCAGTATGTTGTTCATTTTTTGTGTCACTGGCCCCAAAAAATATGATTACTGGTCAATATCTTACTACTGAAGCCACATGAGAGATAATTAGACATCTCTTCCCCTCCTACTCTGTAGTAACCCTTAAAAAATCTAGCAAGGCACACCAAATTTCAGCCAATCAGGGCTCAGTTCAGGGACAGTGGATTGGCTCCTCTACAAAGGTCTATGTGCTTGTTATATCAAAATTAGCTTTATTTGTTGTTTTGATTGTACAGGTTTTGTTAATTTTATGAAGAACTGTGGTTTGTGGCTCTTTTTTCAACGCTAATGGAAGCTAAAGGCACATAAGTGGATTGGTTGTGCATGAGGGAAGGGGCGTTGGGAGGAGCACAAGAGTAAATGGAGGGGGATGTAAAATTACTCCTGCTGCAGTCTCATTTGAGTTACATACCCCAGCTCTAATTCCCCTGGAGTACTTAATAAATCAGACAGTAGAGATAATAAAAAGTTAACATGTACGTTAAATTTCCTTGTCGCATTTTGTTAGCTTGGGATGGAAGAATTGAAATCAGTATTTTCAGTATAAAATGTAGTGCCTATAAGGCTTATGGTTTTTATTTATTGTAAAGGAGCTATTGTAGCTTGCGGTACCACCACAGCCCATCATCTGATTGGTTCATTATTAATGTGAGTTAAAGAACAATTAACAAGTCAACTATTGCATATAGATTTTTTTGAAAGGTTCTGCCCTCCCTTAACACTTTCTATGACCTGTTGCAAGTGAAATATATCCTATATGATATTTTTCATCTGGCGGTCAGGCTAACCATCTACTGGTTTTACTTCTGTTTTACAAGAACAGATACTAGCCAAGCCGGGTCCTCCATGTTGCAGAATAATGGTTGTCTTGCAGTCATACTTCATACTGCATTCAACAGTAGTCCGGTACAGTAGTGGGCGGTTTTAAAAGCAGCCCTTGTCTTTAATCACCATAAGCTCTCAATGCAGCTGAGCCCCAGAAGGCCCCCTCTACCCCCCCGAGCGGCCTTTACTTGTGCTGTTCCCCAGCTTATGGGTTCAGGATATGACTGTCATCGTTTTACTCAAATGCGTGTGTCTTACAGATTTTTCCTTTCCTTCATGTAAAACAGTCTGCGGCCCTGTTGTCAGTCTTTGATGATCTGCCACGCTGGCATCCCTTCTGATTCATCTGGTCGTCTGTCTGCTTCTGTTTTTAGTAGTATGTTCTCGTCAGGCTGATTCTGTGGCCTATTTCTGACAATCTACGGCCTTGATACGTACACATATATATCACTTCCATTTCCTGTCTGGCCCACTTGCAGTCAAGCGTGCGGCTGTCGTTTGCTGTACACGATCTATGGATCCTCGCCTTGTTATCTCCTTGTGATTGCCCCTGACACTGACAGGCCCTCGCTAATTTTGTGCGAGAGTGTGACTGGCCGTTACTCGGCTCGCCCCCCTCTACTGTGGGAGGGGGGTAATTAGTGACTCTTTCACAGCTCCCAGGTTATTTAGGGAGAGAGAGAGAGAGATACCCGAGGGGCTGCCACTTTTATTTACGTCCCTCTGCTTTTTTTCTCCTTCGTTTTTTCTTTCTCAGGCGCCAAAGAGGAGGATCTTTGTCACAACCACACCCCCGCTGTCAAGACCCTTTAAAAACATGGTTATTAGCTTAAATTATGATTAAAGTTACAGCAGACACGAGCCCTGAAGGGGAATATCAAGCATGGATATATTAATGGATTTTGTATAAAAACACGGGATTCCTTTTCATATTACATTCTCATCAGTGCAGCGTATACAGATGAGCTGCTTAAATCACACAGATATAAACACTTTAGGTCAAAGAACTCTGAGGAGGACTGAATCCTGCTCTGCAGTGGCCCTGACAAAACACATTGACAAAAATGTCTATGAACTACTATGGACACAAAAATATTCACTTAGAGACAAATATGAACAATATCATTGGGGCAATATTTGTATCTGCAGATAATCTCCAGAAAATATGATTCTCTATTGCTGATATTTACAGCAGATATTTTTGACATATTGGACATATACAGTACTTTTCATATATACTCCTCAAAACAAATTTGACAACATTATTTTGGTCAATTATTTCTCCCCTTTACAAATAGTATTCTATTTTATATTATTGGAAATCCTGATTAGTCACCTTTACAGGTACACCTTGTAAAGATTGTGCATTCCTGAAATTAGCAACACAGCTAAACGTGTGGGTAGTGCACCCTACAAATGTGCCAAGATCCTATGTAACTGGAGGCTGCTGTTCTGTTATGCCATGTGGCAGCATTATTTGGTGTCAGCCCTGGTACCATTCTCAAACTCAGGACAAAATTTATAAAGATAGACTGTGAAGTGGGCATCCCAGGATCCTAACACACCAAGAAGACAAGTTCCTCCAGGCTTTCTCCAGGGAGAGAGAGGTATGTGGCACATTGTTTTTGGGCACCACCCACATGTTTAACTGTGTTGTTCATACCAGAAATGCACAATCCTTTCCAATGATATAAAACTCAGTACCAATTTGTATTATCAAAGGAGAGAAATAATCTACAGAAACAGCATTTCCAACCTTTTTTGGTGGGTATGTACAAGTATGCTGTCATATTGGCAGAATGTACAAATGTTTCATAATGATTTACCTCATCATCATTAAATGTCCACTCTCATAAATCAACAGCATCGCTTATTACCTCCGCCAAGGAGGTTATGTTTTTGCCGGCGTTTATCTGTCTGTCTGTCTGTTTGTCTGTTTGTGTTCAAAATAACTTGAAAAGTTATTTGGATGAAATGTTCAGGAATTGTTGGAAATGGGATATGGAAGAACTGATTAAATTTTGGGACTGATCCGGATCACCTTGGTGGAGGTCTGAGCTCTCTGAGTGCTTTTCTAGTTAAATAATAAAATGTTGTTTTTCTTGATTCACATCTCTTTATAAAACAGATACAGTAGATTATCACCATGTGAGGAACAGTTCAGTTTTAGTAAAGTGGAGGCTTTGTGCTCTTGATGAAATACTGTATGTCAGTATTGGCAATAAGTAGTTCAGAGGTGATGAGTTTATAGCAAATACCCAAACTAATAGTTTTCAGTCACATGAACGGTGTGAAGGGCTTAGGGTCAAAAAAAAGTGTCAACAAGGCTTGACCACTGTGTGGAGCTGCAGCGAAAGCTATTTTATATTCCCCTCTACAAATGAATACATGCTTAAATGAAAACCACAGAAAACTGTATTAATACTGTAAACCATAATTTCAGGCACTGTGGACACTAATAGGCTTCACAAGAGGACCAAACTACTAAACTACATCAATAGGGGATTTTTGCAGATAATACGACAGCCATTTACTTTTGATGAATTAGAATATTGGCATGAAACACACACAATCCACACTTCTAAACATGGAGAGTAAAAAGATCTGGATACGAAATTAAGGAAATCGCCATGGGAACTTAACCTTGCAGTGCAGCTAGATCCATCTGATTCATTGTCTATTATCAGGCAGATCCATCTGGTGAAACTCCAAGTCAAAACAACCAAGCTCGGCCACAAGTCACACTGCACAACCAGCATCCTTTAAAGCAGGAAGAGGTGGGATCTATGAACGTGACAACAGCAGGAAGAGACTGCTCATACAGACATTAGCATAGATGCTAGCAGCTCCAGTAGGAGTTTTGTCAGATCTGGAATGCATTTCTTTATTAACTGAACAATAAACACTGAAAGCATTTCTCGATAAAAATATATATTTTCACTCCACTTTCAACATGTTTCGGGAAGAGTGTGTCCTACAAAGTCACGTTTGTGCATTACACCTCGACATTAGCGCCCACCTACAACATTATCTGATTGGCCTGGATAAATGTGATTAACATGCTTTTGAAAGGTTCTGCCCATTCCCAAACACTATTGATGGGCTTTTGTCTGGATGGACTAGTGAAATATTCTATATAGCATGTATTGAACGGTCTATCTGGCGTGTCAGGTTAATGGGAACTGGAGGACGGGAGAGATTATCATCACCTGTTTATAAATATGCATAAATTGTGAGTTCATGATGTCACACTGCATGAAATAAGAGTGCGATTACAAAAATCGCGTTAAGATGCTTGAGGATCAGAGGTTGGTGGTGTAAAAGTCTGACTTTAATAACACAATGACTATTTAAATTGTATGTAATTTTGTGCACTGACTTTGAAATAGGATTTTTGATGAACCCTATTTGTATCATTATTTTTCTTAAGCACTGGACATGTAACAAAGTTGGACATTATTTTATAATGACCTTAGAAAATGTCAAATCAGAGAGGGCACAGATATTGAAGCCTCAGATAGGAACAAGCTCTTTAATATGACTTTTCAGGGCTATTAATCCTTCCTGGATTAAACCATGATGTTGCCATCCATTTTTCTCACAATCTCATCTGTACTCCATCATTTCTCCCATCTTTTGTCTGAGAAAAAAAAAGGGCAAAAGCTCTCTACATCCTACATTCACCCTGATTGATCTTCCTGATTTCCAGCCAACCTTCACAGCACCATTACGCTCACTCATCCTATAGTGGTGTCATCCTCATCCTACCTCTTCTCTACCTTCTCTATTTGTCTCCTCGCCCCTGTCACTCGTCTTATCTCCCTTCCTCCCCCCTCCACCACAGCCTCTCTCTTTCTTTCTGTCCCACACCGCCACGCTTCCTCTCGCTCAATCTGCAAACCACCACGGGACCGAAATTTACGCCGACACTTTAATGAATCCAGACCCTCTTAATACTGCATGGGCTCACTCGTGGGGCTGAGGCCAGCTCTTTCCCACATGTGACATTTTCATGTTGAGCTTTATTGGCAGACAAGAGATAAATCACTGGGCAGGAGGAGGAAGGTGTGCACCGGCATAATGCCAGAAAGGGTCATAACTCTTTGCGGTTATTATTTAAGATTTACTACAGCCTTCCTGTGAGAGACCTGCCTCTCAGTGAAGGCTTTGCTGTGAATAAAGGCTTCTGTCGTCTTTTGCTGTGGTTTTATGCCTGAGCTATAAGGCTGGGCAGTATGGACTAGAAATCCTGATACTTTTCAGCTAAATGTAAAAACACAACCTAAGTCATGATATTTTTGGTGGATTTGTGATCTTTTTTAATGACTATGTAACAATATTGAAACCTTTGTGATAGCATTTCAACTAAAATAAGAAATCCCAGACACCCAATACTTCTTGTTTCTTGCTTTTATTATTCAAAACTGCAGACCAAATCCTACACACTGTCTTAGTTGTACCAAAACATTGGCAACATTGAATTTCTTGAGGTTGTCAAAACTTTCTTTGTTTTTGAGGGGGCAATATGTTAAGTTTTCTTACTGAAATGGCTACATTACTCAAGAAAAAGACTTAAGATGGTGTGGCAGTGCACAGTGATGTGCTTTGAGGTAAGTCCAGGTGTACAATGGGAATTTGTACAACTGTGTGTCATCACTGGAACCACACAAAATCTAATGAAAGAGATTTTAATTCTCTTCATCAGTATCAGTAAGCTTTGATTTCACAATAGCATAGCAAATTCAATAACTGTAAAAGCCCCCTTTAAAACAATTGAAGTGCAATTACCAGAATAAGCCGGCTGGAAAAGAGTTTAGAACAGACCCTCTGTGATATACAGTATATACTTGTTTAGAGTAAATGTTTGGAAACGCTATTTCAGTCGATTATTTCTCCCCTTTACATACACCAAGTGGTCTTCCATTTTATATGGTTGCAAAGCCTGATTAGTCACCTTCATAACGAGGTACAACTTGTAAGGATCGTGCATTTGTAAAATGGGCAACACAGCTAATTGTGTAGGTAGTTCCAAAATAGACCCCAATTGTGCAGTTTAGATAGTGTGCAGGAGTTAGCCAGCGATTTTTGATCTCATGAACAATAAATTACCTGATATTGGTTGCTTAGGTTTCTTTGCTAGTTGTCATAGCGTTCTGGTGTCAGTTCTGTTCCACTTTTACTGGTAGGCATTATGCCCCTTAAATCAAATAAACTAGAAGAACTACTAACCTTCACCATTTTCAACATTGTTGGGCAAATTATTGTCTAAATTGTTGAACATTGTCTGATCTCACACTGTGAACTAATCTATGAGGAAAATCCAGGATCCACATTTAGATTTTAATCAACACCCAAATTCTAGTCACTTCTTCTTTCTGCAATAATCAACATTCCATGAAAATGTCATCAGAATCTGTTGAGAGCCCCTTTTAGTTTTTAACAAAAATATGGAAAACTGCCATATCTTGAAATTGTCAAGAAAAAAAAATCCTGCTTCAGCATCTGGATTCAGCATCTGGATTGAAAATGTCATCAAAATCCGTATAGCACTTATTGAGTTATTAGCAAAAATATGGAAAACTGCCCTATCTGGCAGTGTTTATAAAGAAAAATCTAAACACTTCTTCCTCGTGCCATGACCAATATTCCCCTGAAAACGTCATCTAAATCTGTTCATGATGAGAACCAATTTAGACGAAACATTCCAAATCTCTTATCTTGTGGTCAATAAGCAGTTACAGTCAGTGGTTCCTCGAGTAAACAATCTTCATTGACCATGAGGTCTGACATCTTTTTTCAAAACATCAACATGGACTTTATTACACCAACAAAAATGTCCCACAATACATTTCTTGAAACTCAACATGCTGGCCAGCTAAGGTCCCATCTGATCTCCCTGTGCTCAGTCGTCGTGCTGACTCGGACAAACATATCTGATGCAAACATTCAGAACACAGAAACAGGCTGAGACTCTTGTTTGCACACATCTAATAATACTCTGAGTCTTTCAAGGATGCCGAGGATTGCATCCATGCCAATAACACACCTTTGGGTCTGGCAGTGCTGAGGAGGTGGAAGGTGCTGCGGATTGAATTGTTATGTAAAGGCATGTCAGATCGGATTGTCTCGGCACGCTTGAATTTGTCAGACAGGACTGAGATGAAGAGGAGGCAGAGAAAGAGAGAGAGAGAGAGAGAGGAGGTAGACATTCACGGTTATATTTAGAGATGCTATGAGACACATAACAAACCAAGAGGAGTAGGAATAAGTAGGAGGGGGTGGAGGCGGAGGTAAGGGGGGTAAGGGCAGGGGGGTGGGGGGAGCAAAAAGCAGGAGGGAACAACCCCTGGCAGCAGAGGAAATGTCATGGTTAGGGTTCAGTGAAGTAGTAAATCAGGAGCATCAGCATGTCAGGGCATTTAAGGAGGAGCTGGAGTGGAACTAAAAAAAGATATATGATCAGTTATTGGTTCTGTGAGCAAAAAAGAGGCATGGCAGGGTCGAGCAGTGTGGACCAAAAATCTAAATTTATATTTGTTAGTGATAATCTCCACCTAAAATTAACAATCTGTTTCAACAATAACAGAATTTAAACTTTTTTATGATTTAAGAAAATATTTAACAATATTAAAACCTGTTTGATTCCATCAATAACCAGTACAGGGCAGGTTTTTATTTCTGATCATCAAAGACTGCAGACAAACTCCTACACACTGTCCAAAAATCACCAGTATGTTTCAGCATTTGAAAAAGTGGAGCAAAAATGCTCATCAGTTTTACCTGCATTGTCAAGTGTTGTCAAATTAATTGTGTAATTCAGACTATGATTATGCTCTTGATTAAAAATATGAGTGAAAATTATAATCTTTCTGTATTTCAAAAAAAATCCTCAACAGAAAAGTTTTTCGTTTGATAAAGAAATTTGCTCCAGATTGGATAAAACTGCTACTGAAGCTGTAAGCATCTATGCTAATCTCTCTAAAAGCAGCAGTCACTTCCTGATGCCGTCTCGCTTGTAGCCCCCATCTCTTCCTCTTTCTCATCCAAGGGCCGTCCTGTTTTGAGCCACTTACAATCGTTGTAGATTGGAGCCTGACGAGATAGATAGGCCCGATTACAGATATCAAACTAGGCTGATCCATCTGCACGGCAAGGTTAAATATGTTGGGGCAAGATGACTTATAACAACAGGAGCTTATGTTTGTGTGGGACAAATATTATTTGTTGGTGCAGGACAAAGTATTATTTGTCCTAGAAGAGTGTTTGGAGGTGATCTGTCCCGATGAACTCCCGAAGTGCTGCTTTGTGTTCCCTCCAGGTCAAATTGACCTGAAGTGGAAACAACTTGACCGGTCGGGTTGTTATGAAAACGATAACAGATATCCCAAAGTGCAGTTCCGGGACAGGAGATTGGCCAGCAGTCAAGGTCATGGTCTGGTTGGGTTCGGGGATATTTGGTTGTGACTTGCCAATCAGGCTGATCAGGAAGAACTAACGATGCACTTGCATGTTATAAAAGTCAGTCAAATCAGAGGATTCTAGGTCCGTCTGTTAGGTTTGTTCAGGCCCTGTGCTGTACTGTTCTGTACTCTACTTATCTGTCATCCTAAATAAATCCGCTCCAGACTACAACTGCTAAAAGTTCGTCTTCATGTTGTTTTTCCTGCATTTTTGCTCAGGGCAAACTTCATCAAATACAACCAGTCTATTTTTATGTTCTTATTTTGCATGAGGTCTGGCATCCTTTTGTTTATAGAAATTACCATAAACTATATACCAATATATGAAAATTTTTCAATGCCTCTTAAAATGTGACATTTTTCCCAGCCGTGGGTCTGAGAACTCTGTCCATCAGGGGAAATTACATCAAAGTGCCCTCATATAATAAATGCAAAGAGCTGAAGAATATTCCACATTTGAATACAGAGATCTCAAATTCAGGAACAACTCCATCTGAGCTGCCCGTAGATATATTCTGTTAGGTAAGCATGGCGTGCAGTGAAGCATGCCTCAAACACGGGCGGCTGTTTCGTTTTATTTAATGCTATAAAACTGGCAGGCACTTAAAAAAAACAGATGTAGGCCTTTAAAGAACCTTGTGGGCTTCAAAATGTGAATGTAAACAGAAAAAGCATGAATATAAAAGCGAGGCCACAGCCCAGCTTTGAGAATTCCTTGAGCTTTAAGTGAGGTAAAACAAGTATCTGCTTTATAAAAATTCCCTTACTGCTGACACCCAGAGTGGAAATAAGGGTAACTGATGAAATCTTAAACCTGATCATGCTCAACACCTAATTAAATCACACAAACAAACACAAATTAAATCATGGTCCTCAATTCATTACACATCCGAGGCAACACAGCAAGCGGCTCCATTGTTATTCCTGTCAGACTCTTGTGTAATAGCAGCAAGATGTTAACGCTGGTTTTGTTTGTTTATGACTCTGTACTGGCATCCAATTTGGCCGGTTACAGTCAGCCGTCACAATCAACCATATTTCAATGAGCGCTGAAGCTGCAGCACAAGTACGAAATAATCAGTATGTAGGAATTGAAAGCACAGGAGACTCTAGTTCCTTTTTATTTCTTCATCAATATATAGTTTAAATAATAACCACTGTGGCTGTTGGAGCAGGACCATAAGACTGAATGTATACAGGCTTTAATCTATTTCTCCGTGAGAAAGTCTATGATGTAGCCGATGCCGTTTTTCAGGGAGATAAGTAAAGTGAGATAAATGGTTTTTTTCTGCAAATAATTTTCATATTGGTTAAGAAAATTTTTGAACTAAAACTTAATAAAAGAAGTAAAACATTTTAAAATAACTAAAATAAAAGCATTACTATACTGGCAATAACTTAGAACACAATCAAGTCTGCCGAAGCCTTTTTTCATTGCTTCAGAGAACATATTGTTTTATTCATTTTCTTTGTCATTGGAAAACCAAAGCTGAAAGTTATGATGCAAGTATAAGAGTCTTATTGGTAAAAACATAAGTCAAAATTATATGACAAATGACAATGACATTTTGGATAGTTGGACAGGTGAAATAAAAAGACAAAAAGTCCATATCATGTCATGAAAAAAATTAAAACAATGGAATGAAAGTCACCTTTACTCTATATACAAAGTCAATGTTATGAGATTAAAATGTCAAAATAAAATTATAAAACAGATATAAAGACAGGATAAAAAGTCAAAAACAAGAGATAAAGAAAATCTTAATTGATGAAAAATCATCAACATGAAATAGAAAGTCAAAACTGAAGACATAAAAAAACATACAAGATAACAAATCCTAACTAAAAGTGCTCAGAGAGTACAAACCTCGGCCAAGGCTCTTTCAACATTATTAGGGAGTTTTTGAAAAGTCCTTGAATTCACATCTAGATTCAGATCACCACCAAAATGCGATCACTTTTTCCTTTTGCCTTGACCAATATTCCCTGAAAATGTCATCAAACTCCTTTCAGAACTTATCGAGTTATTAGCAACAATGTGGTAAACTGCCCTATCTCATATTGTTAACAAATCCTTTGAAAAAATCCTGGACTCACATCTGGATTCAGATCATCACCAAAATCAAATCGGTCCTTCTTTGTGCCATGACTAACATAAACTGGACATTTACTCTAAATCTGTTGTTAACTTTGAGAGTTATCCTGTTTAAAAATCCAACAAACTAACAAATAATGGGAAAAACATAACCTCCTGGGCAGAGGTAATTATGTGACTGAAGTCTAAACCTTTATGAAAAATAAAAAAAATGTGAGATAAAAAGTCAAAATTAAATGTATATATACCTTTCAGAAGATGTACTTTCAAACAATCTGTCACTGGGGGACACTCCCCTGAGCCAGGTGTTTGTTCAGCCCAACGCTGACTTTAATGGAGGGAACATGTCAGGACATGTCTGTGAAAAGTAAACATTTGAGCAAGGCGCTGACATGCTGAGGCCACAACCATCTGTTGAGAAGGGTGTGGTCAGAAACAGCTCATGAAGATTCACATCTGAACAGCCTGTTCTGCGCAGGGCTGAAACAGAGGGGTTTATGGGGATGCCAAAATCCAGTGTTTGAGAAGATTTTAGGCAAGAAAATAAAAACATATTCAGAGGACATCTGGGGCAAGTGGAGACTTGCTGAAAATCAATGAAATAAGCATTTTTAACTTTTAGTCAGTTAGTTTAAAGCAATTTTAAATCCCAAGTATTCAGTATATATGGCTCTAGTCAGTCAAAGACACTGACAATGAGTAACGTACAGCTTTTAAATACATCACCATGTGATCGATTTCTTCTTTTCAATCAACATGCACTAAATTCATACAGCGTATACTTTCTTACCTTTATCTTGTTTAAACATATTAATACATCCTAAAAACTTTGTACCCTTTCGACTTTACTGCCGGGCAGATCCTCTCGATTTAGATTTCCAACAGCCGTGCTCATATTTAAGTGTTTACCATCCCTCACTCTGCCTAACATACATACACAAGTGTTTGCTGGCGGTGTCACTGGACGGCTCATTCCTAAAGAGGACATTGCGGCCACCCCACTTGTGCCAGTTTCCTTGAAGCATGGCCGGATTATTCTCTAACTTTCAGAGTGTGAGTGCCAGAAATGATTTGTTCCATCTGTCCTCTTTTGACCAAAATCCTCTGCCTAATATGAAATCCCCTATATTTAGGCCAATGGATTGTGATAAGCATACTCTGCCAACTGTGAGCAAATTTGAGGATGTTTGAAAGGGAGCCAGAGTAAACATTGCTTTTCTGTTTCTTGCACGCCTTCTGCAGCCTAATTGTCTCGTCTCTCTGGCTGGTTAGTTCTTTTATGCTCTATCTTTTGTGTGTCTCTGCTGCAGGGATTCAGCGAGGTTGAATACTCCAAAAGGGTCTCTGAGCAGAAAAATAAAACAGGTGGCTGGACTGGCATGTTGGACGCACATTTGCACACGGCCTGTAGGAGCATATAGAGCAGACTCCCCGGGGGTTACTCTCTGCTGCGATGTCCCTGTCCAAACTAATGTCCAGAGAGAACATCATAGTGTGTTACCTATAAAACCAGGCCACTGTCAGTTCCAGGAAAACAAAGACAGGGTAAAGAGTAAGGCTGGAAATATACTTCCTCTTTGTCCTTACATTCAAGTTTGTGTCCTCTGGCATCCAGTGATGGACAACTTGCAAAATTTAGAGTAGCTACTTGGTACTTTGCAAAAAATCCGCTCCTCTAGACTAAAACTATGCCCTAGAGAGATGGATTAAGCTAAACAACAGCAGCACTTAGCAACGTCTGCTCTTGAAAGGTGTTTTCCTCGACACTTTGACCCCTGACCACTATTTTGGATCTTGCTCGCAAAACTTGCATGTAAAAAATTAAAACATTTTTCCTTACCTACCAGTTTATTAGGATCACCTTTTCAACTGCTTGCTATTTTATATTGCTAATCAGCCAATAATATGGCAGCAACTCAGTGCATCCAGGCATGTATTCATGGTCAAGACAACCTGCTGAAATTCAAACTAAGCACCAAATGGGAAAGAAAGGTGATGTAAGTGACTTTGAAGGTGGCATGGTTTTTGGTGCCAGGTGAATATTGCAGAAACTTCTTATCTACTGGGATTTTCACGCACAAATGTGGGATGGTAAAAGTTAAAAAAAGAGAAAACACCCCCTGAGCTGCTATTCTAAGGGTCAAAATGCCTAAAAGTTAGTGATTTAAAGAGGTAACATTCTGCCTTAAGGTTTATTAATTAAAGTTTCTTGAGCTCCTTCCACTTTAAAGAGCACATATTTTGCCTTGACCTGCATTAATTAATATATTTTTGATGACTGCAAGAGTATGTTCCCAATCAATCACTATATGTTCTTAAAACATTTCAAACGTTTTCAAATACTGAGTACCCCTGATTCAATCAATCAATCTTTCTTTGTATAGCACTAATACATAAGAAATGCTATCTCAAGACACTCAATCCTGATATCAGTCTGTCTGAAACACTCTGTTGGAGCTCCTGTCACTTTAAGGCCCCCTTCCCCACACGGGCCCATGGATCTGATTGGTCAACCAGTCTGTTTATTGTCCATACTTTGCACTGGGCCTACTTTCCCTAGCCAAAGGGCTTGAAGTGCTGGTGAAACAATGGTAGGAAATCACTCTGGTAGGTATATTCAGTGGGGCCGGGGGAATGAGCCATTTCAGGCAGCCACTGGGGCTGTAAATAGATGGGGGGAGGGGTAAAAGGGGTGCAGACATTTTTCCTTACACATATTAGTATATTCTAATAAAAATGTAAAACACACTAAAGGGTTTTAAAAACCCTGAAAAAGCATAATATGGATGCTATAAGTCTGCCTTCCCCATATGGGTCTAGTTTATTCTGATTGGTTGACCAGTGAATCATTTGGGAATTGGTCAGTTCAAGCTTTTAATGCCTTGTTAATGGCTCTGCAGTCTCTACAGTTTATGCTATGGACTGAGCTTGCCACTTTGAGCCAACGGTTCCAACTGACATCACAGAGGTAGGTCTATTCATGGGGGCAAGGGGGAAGCCTTTAAAAGAGCTGCTGGTGGTATTCTCAGAGGGAGATGAGAATGATTCTGCTGACTTTCTGTCTTGCACACAAAGATCTGCTCACAGGCGTAAGAGAGAACTCAATATGCTTGTCATGTAGCTTGCTGAAATATTTCTGTGGCAGCCAAAACCATGTGTTGTGTGTTTACAGTCAAATAGCCACTTTGTACTGCAATAAAGAGGAAAACAGGCGGGGGACGGAGTTACAGGAGAGAGTTTAGGTGACAGAACGGACAACAGACAGATATTAAAGGTGGTTCATGACAGGTACAGAAACAAAAACAGAACTGCAGCACTAGCAGGTTCTGCCCCCTTTCATGCATTACTAATAGCTAAACGGCTGCCATTATCTGACCCTTGTCATCTATGAGATTGAGAATCTCTTTGGTTGTTTTCGAAACTGCAAACTACACTAGCAGTACTGTTTTGCTAAAATGTAGAATAGAGTGTAAACATTACCAAAATCTGCAGTAAACCAAAAATACCCAGATGTCATAGTACTTTGGGAAAAATTAGCAGCATGCAACAGACCAGTCTATCTACTATCATACTGTTACCAACAATGCAAAGCACAAACAGGTCAAGGGTCAAAATAGCCGACAGCCAGCTTAAGCAATATTAGCATTAGCACTGATTATGTTACATCTTTATAACTATAAAGACAATCAAACCGATAACTTAAACATTTTCGAGTCGTTACAGGAATGTAACGTTTTTCTTCTGTGTGTGTTTCAGTGGCAAAGATCCTGAAAAACCAAACGTCTTTGAGGATGTTAATGGACATTAATTTAGCAGCACTTTGCGTAAGTCAAGCTATCATTTACTTTTATTTTCATGACAAGAAACAGAAATCAGATAAATTATTAGGTTGGGGAGGGAGATCAAATAGCTATATTTGCATGATTAAAAGAAGCATGTTTTTTTTTGTCATTTGTGTTTAATATAGTTTTTATGTTGTAGAAATAGTTGCTCTGATCCAAAAATTTGCACAGTTGGTGGCAGTCATGAGCTAAAATCGATAATTGCCACCAGCCAGAAAACAAAAAGAAAATTCAGCTCAGTTGTGTCCTGGCTAAAACCTTAAGGGCTGTAAAAGGAGGGTCATGCAGAAATGCCAAAACCCGTAGTTCCCAGTTTATTGAGGATTTCCTGTTTTGGAAGTTTGGAGTTGCCAATGGTCAGATGGCCTCAACATGTCCTCTCTGTCTGTGAGTAGATGGAAGTAAAGTTCAGTTGATATGGCATGTGCAGTATAGCAGCATCCATTAGAGGACATCAACAGCGTTTCAAAGGCTCCTCGAAAATTAAAGGGCTTGTGTCACATCACTTCGTCCAGTTCGTTCTATGGTTTGGTCTAGCATATTACAAAATACTACAAAATACTACATACTACAGCTATTTGGAAGTCATACTATCTACTACAAAATACAATATGCAGTACACCATACTGCATAGTAGAAGTATGTATTAAGCGTTTTCTAAAACAGCCTCAGTCTTTATAAAACTGATGAAATGTTTGAGGAAATGTTAGCTTTCTACAAAAAAAATATAACGAAGAATCAATTAATACTGTCCAAAAACAAAAAAATAGCCCCATTTTACATACTGTACAGCTAACATCAACTTCAAAACAGAATGTATCTGCCCCCAGCTTGTCTCATAGACATGTTTCTCTCTGTGGGATGTCATTGTACAAATATGAATAATTGCGGACTTGATTCATCAGCTTGTCAAAACTTTGTCACTGTCACTCCTACAGTAGTGTTCACTCTGACACCCCTCCCTCCTTTTGTCACTTTCAATCACGTGTATAGAAAACTAAGTTCATTAAAATCTAAAGTAGTGTGTTTTTCAAAACATATAAATTTCGCCCTGTCTATTTGTTCAGTTACAGGTTTTGTTCCATCTAAGTTCCAAAGTGCAACATTTTCCTCAAATAAAGATGAAAGGTTTAAAATTTCTTTCAGGTTTGGGTCTCGAATATCATTTAGGAGGCAAGGAATCCTGAGGCGAGACCATCTGAGAACTTCTGCCCTAAAAGACTGCAGAAGTTGACCACAAGTACATGAAGCAGAGTAGACAGATTTATAAGAGATGTGAGAAAAAGGGATTAAAAGGTAGATGGAGACGAGGAAGCAGGGAGGTGGAGATAGCTGACCCTTTAAAAGACACATTGATGAGATAAGATAAAAGGGAAATACACTGTAGTGAGGAGCAGAGGGAGTGAGAGAACCGGGGAAAAGAGCGGAGGCAGGATTAACAGCGCAGCAATTCCTCACAGAGCTGAGAAACGTGTGTTTGTGTGTGTGTCTCTTATGTGCACCTGTGCCTTTGCGCACGCATGTGGACTTAAAAGAGTGCACGCATGCGAGAAAGTGCATGTGTAATTACATTTGTATCACATGTTAATGAGATGATTACTACAAGATTAGTTAACGGAGATAAAAGATGGATGTTTTTACCGGGGATGCACGGTGTTGGGTTTTATCCAACATGTGATAGTTTTATGCTCATCTAAACAGACACCAGGACTGGCCAGTGCTAATTCTGGCAGCTGTTTTGGGTTTAGTCTTTGTTTTCAGATAAAGTATAATTCTTAGAGCTGATCATTTTAATAGTTTTGGTCTGGTTTAAGTCAGAAGGAAGTTCTTTCAATATAATCATTATTGAATCAACATTAATGAGGCTTGTTACAAATTTTGCATGAGTTGACTGCTGCTCTGAATGAGGATAAGGTAGGCTGTCCTGTTACTTAAGTAGCAAAGTTTAAATCAGTTACAGCCCATTTTATTCAGTATGCCATGCTATTGCGAGGTTGGACCCCCTTTGGCCTTCAGACCTGCCTTGAGGGGCTTTTCCACTACATGGTATCTGCTCGACTCTACTCGGTTGTTTTGCTTTTCCATTAGTAATTGTACCTTATGCATGGCACAGTTTTCGTATCACCTCCAGCACAGAGACACTAAACCTGACGCAGAGACGCTGCTGACCTCTGAATGGTTAGAGCAGGGGTAGCCAACAGGGTGCCCGTGAGCACCTTTTAGCCTGCAGGGAGCCTTTGAGGTGTCCACTGGGACGTCCCTTTAACACCATGGAGATTGAAATAGGTAGCCATTTTTAAGTTGAATTTCATGTTTTGCAAACCCATGATGCTTACATCAATATAAAAAATGTAATGTATGTCACATTTTAAAACTGCCTTTTTTCTATTCAACTTTGACCTGCAGGGGGTCAAAGCTGACATTTTATCAGTTTAGTTTAGCAGATAAATTATTAAAGATATATGTAAGTAAAATGTTTTCGTATCATTTATTAATCAATTATAATTATTGAGAAAATTCATGTAGCCTACATATGCCTAGTATTTTATATTTTATGGTAAACTATAAAAATGTAAACTATGTAGAAACATTAAGTCAAATAAGTAGCCCCCATAATACTCCTCACCTTTTTGGCAGGTCTCTGGCTCAGAAAGGTTGGTGACCCCTGGGTTAGAGTATCGCTGTGAGATGGGGGTATTAACTTGGTAATGAGATGCCCCTCATTGTCAGCTCTGGGATGATGTATGGCTTCCCAAACTCTCCTCTGCTTCATTAGGATGTTGTTGTGCTGCTTGCAACTGTATCCTGAACAAAATTAACCTCCTAACTGTTTAACAAGCCACAAAAGGGACAGCAGCTCTATCGCCTTTGTTTCCTCCTTTATTTTTGCACGCAGCCATGATATGACGTTCTAGCCTACCTTAAATAGATAGTAGGTGTTTTGAGGCTGTAGTTTTATTTAAAGAAAGTAATGTTTTTATTTACACAAACCTTTATGTCAGAGTTTGTAGAAGTCTGTACTTGTAACTTACAGACAAAGTGAAACATCTGACAGCATTAATCTACAATTTGCTCCTCTCTGGTTTTACTCCCTGAGATAGGGATCTATGGAGGTATCATTTTGGCAGTTGTGTTTTAACTGAAATGCATCCAATAAAAAGATAACTGTCTCTAATCATAGAAGATAACCTGGTTAGAACACATTTTTGGCAAGTGAGACTGTCAGCTTCTGTTCCATGGGTGTGGAATTCTATTATAAATATAAAATATCAACTGGCTGAAATTATCACATCTGCAGCTACCAATTGGTGTTTGTTCCGTTATATGTTGTTACCAAAATACAATGACAACAATACTGCAAAGCTCCAGGTATTTTAGACTCATGGTAATGACAAGTGAATTTCAGCGAGTGTAGCATTTTTTAGTTGTATGACAACACAAATCTATGTATACACCACAGGTTACCTTTACTCAGTCACAATACACTCGCACATTAATGTGTATGCTGCTTTATATTAAGTGTCTAAAGGTCTTAGCTACTCCCATCAATACTCACTGACATGCCACCTATACAGCAAAAGCAACATTTTGGGGTCAGGTGTTTCGCCTTAGGACCCAACCACATGCAGCTAGTAGAAGCAGAGAATTAAACCCCTGACATTCCAGTCATGAATTGACCAACTCTACCACTGATCCACAGCCACCCAAAATAAGGTGTTACAAACAGTGTCATACTTAAAAAGGCAAAGATAGGGCACTGCTGTGAACTCTGTTAAAGTGAAGGGCTGATACAATGACTTTAGGTACTAACCATAACTCTTGGTTAAAATTTCATATATGGCTATACAAATGACAATTCCCATGGGTTGGAAATGGTATCCTTGACTCTGTAGTTAAGGGGACAACCTTCTGTACCACTGACCCACAGCTGCCCCAAAACAGAGATATTATGATGTAACATCATGTTTGAAAGACTAAAGTGCATTGAAACCTTCAAACAATCCTCCAGTCTGTAAAAATGATACAATATCTTTGCAAAAAAGAAATCCATTATCTACTCCGCTTATCCCTATCGGGGTAACGGGGGGTCCAGAGCCTATCCCAGATGACATTGGGTGAGACGCAGGGTACACCTTGAACTGGCTGCCAGCTGATTGCAGGGCCAACCTTAACACTAACCCTTGGATGAAATTGTCAGGTCTGCCCAAGCTAATGACAACTCCAACGGGCTTGGAATTGCACCCTTGACCCCTAATGTAGGGACAACCAACTCTACCTTTGACCTACAGCCATCGCAAAACAGTGACACAATGATGGAAATCATGTGGAAAACACCAAAATATGTCCAAGCCTGCATACAGTCTGTCAGTATGTGCAGGTGATATGTTGACTTTGCATACTAACCCTAACCCTTGGAAAAAATGGTCAAGTCTGCATAAACTAATAACACATTCAATGGGCTGGGAATTGTACCCTTGACTCTATAGGAGTGGGGACAAACAACTCTACCACTGATCCACAGTCACCCCAAAAGAAGTGTTATTTTGGGGGTAATAGATCTTACAATATCTGAAATGCACCTTAGAAAACAAATGCTCATGCAGCCACAGCAGCATCAATTGAATTTTGCCGTATTACAGATCCATACAAATGGAATTCCCTCACTCAGTACCTCCCCCTCCTCCTCCACCTCCTCCTCAAACTTTCTGCGTTCACTCACCCCCCTCCCGCCCCACAAACACTCACAC
Source organism: Cetoscarus ocellatus (assembly GCA_037902135.1). Classification (NCBI taxonomy): domain Eukaryota; kingdom Metazoa; phylum Chordata; class Actinopteri; order Labriformes; family Labridae; genus Cetoscarus; species Cetoscarus ocellatus. The sequence continues at coordinate 175,831 of JBAMNC010001403.1, read as the reverse complement.
ACACAGACACACTCACAAGGTCCAGCACTTGACAAATATGCAACGAAAGCACGCCGCCAGAATCTGCAAAAGCTACATCACGGACACACCAAATCTAAGCTCCTCACTCTTTTCAAAGCTCCTCATGAAGCTGAGAGAATAACTCCCACACCTGCGCTAAAGCAAATCCCAGCATCCAAACACGCATGGAAACGTACGACCCCATTTCTGTAGATCCAACCAACACGGGCACACTTTGAGCGCACAAACACACCCCCATTGTGAGAATAAATAGTGCACAGGGAGCCAAAGACACAAACAAAATGCATGCACGTGCGCGCACACATGCAAGGACACACACTGTCTTCTTTTTGTTCAAAGAGTGCAGCGAAAAATCAAAACAGACACTTCACGGATGCTCTGAAATCTGTCTTCGGCTCAGGCTTTTCCTCCCTTCCCTTAGGTCCATGTTGATGCTGAGGGAAGCCTGTTTGGGAGATTTCTGGACTATCTTCCATCAACTGAGTCACACGTACCACATCACTCCCTCTCTTTTCCCCCTTCTTCGTGTTGTCTCTTCCTCCCACAAACGCTCGCTCCTCTTCTCTGCTATTCCTTCACGTCTCTTCAGCCCATTCTTCCATCCCGCTGGCGGTCATGTTTGCTTCTTTTATTAATATTTCCCGGCTCTTGCCCCTGCTGTTCAGCACTCTCCTCTCTTGTCTTTCTTGTTTTAATTTTTTGTGTCTTCTGCCACTAGCTTGCCCTCCACTTCTCCATCAAATTCATGCCTTTCACGTGGGAACCTTTTCATCCATCCCTTCAGCTGCTTTCGGGAGCTTCGCTGCGTGCTGCCTAAACCTAACCGTGCAAGCGTTTGAGTGTTAGTGAGCGGACAGGAGGGGGAGCAAGAGGAGTGAGCGAAGCAGGCGGTTATCCTCCTCAGATGCTCCTCTCCGCGTCTGCTTCCTCTTTCCTCTTGCTAGTGCTGCTGCTGCTGCGTCTCTCCATCGTGACCCCCCTCTCTGCGTGTGTCGCCATGCAAGCCCCCCCTGTATCCTTGTAAGCAAAAGGAGGGGAGGAGGGGAGGTAGAGGGAGCAGGAGGAGGAGCTAAAGTGGGTCTAATTAAAAAGCAGAGTATGTACAGCTGCAGAGGGCAAAGAGGGAGATGGAGAGAGGGGAGGAGAGAGGGGGCGGAACCAAATGAGGAGGGGGATGGGGGGGCAGTCAGTAGGGGGTGGAAATGAGGGGGCAAGAGGTGGGGTTGGGGTTTGCTAGTAGTGTGAGGTGGGTAGGAAGAAGAGGAAAGAGCTGACAGGACACCATGGTCAGCTGGAGAGGGATGCAGAAAGGTCATGCATATAGAGAGGGAGGGGGGAGGAGGAGAGGGAGAAGGAGGGGGAAGGAGATAGGAACAGACAGGTAGAATTATTCTACAGATATCTTCCATATGAGTGTGTGTGTGTGGGGGGGGGGGGCAGAGTCGGGGAACCGTGACCAGCAGGATAATAGAGACACATGGACAATGGGCCTCAGATACACAGTCGGTGAAGGTTAAACCACTTCACTGTTTGTCAGGCCACTTTGAATTAACATGCGTAAGTGTTTGCTGTCGAGCATGCAAATTAAAGGGCAAAACACCAATTTATATCAGATTAATCACATTTTTCTCTCTCGGGTTCTCCTCTGCATGAGTGTCAGAGCTGTCGTTTTAAACTGCCTCAGGTCCCTGCACTTCCTCCTGTTGGGCTACTTTACGCTACATGATTTTGAGGTATATTTTGGACCCAGTTTGCACCGCTTCGGGATCAAGAGATGTGACCCAGTTTAAGGCTTGTGTCAACTGATCATATCCAATACTGTACACTGGAAAAATTGTCACATAGAACATGTCATATTATACATGCAAAGTCACAGAAAACTTGTGTATGCCTATGCTCAATCTTGGGCCCGCCAGAGTATTCAAAGCGCCATTACATGAGACTTAGGTTGCTTTCCCACATAGCACATTTGGTCCAGACCAAATGAACTCTGGTTTGCTTCGGTCGAAAGTTCAGTTTGTGTGGGCTGGTGTGAAAGCTCACATGAACTCTAGTGCAGACCAAAGAACCAAACTCTGGCTCTGCCAAACCCTGGAGTCGTGGTTTGCTTTCAAGCAAACCAGAGTTCAGTTTTCGGTGGGTGTGAAAGCATCCAACCAAAAATAACAAGCGAACCAGAAGAAGGTGAATTGTGGCTCTGATTTGGCCAAATATCCAAAGAGAAAAGCTAATGTACTGTTCACTAACAATAAAAGCAGAATCCAGCCCCCATTAGCATTGCTAGCACCTCCAGACTTTGGTCCTATGTAAAGGTAACATCTACAAATCCTGGAGGAAGTGTTCATATGTCACTACAGTAAAGATGCAAGAGTGAGCCAGTGCAGCCTAAATGCAGCTTTATATGTATTTTATGGCTCTGTACACTTTTGAAGTGCTTTGGGCTAAACAATGCAATCACTGCAATACCATTTGTGTATTTCCAGGCCACACTGCAACAATAGGTTGAATGGCAGGAACTAAGACCAAAGTTACAGCCCCAACTAGTGGTGGGAGAACATTTGACAGGCTTTGGTCTGCCTGACAAAGTGCAGTGTGAAAGCAAACCAAGTAAAGTGAAAAATGAAACATCCCTGCAACTTAACCCCTCTAACCAATCAAGAATTTTATGTGAGACAGCGACCAAAGGTTGCTTCCCCATCTAACACATTTGGTCCAGACCAAATTAACTCTGGTTTGCTTTTTAGTAAAGTTCTGTTCATTTGGGGTGGTTTGAAAGCTCATACAAGCTCCAATGCAGGCTGAAGAACTGACCTCTGGTGTGCCAAAACCAGGGGTCTGGATTTGCTCCCAAGCAGACCTGAGTTTGGTTTGTGGTGGCTGTGAAAGCATCTGAACCAAACATGGACCAAACAGGGCAAATTAGCCAAAAAAAAAAAAAACAGGGAATTGTGGCTTGGAGTTTGGTGAATACAACAACAGTTAGCAAGCTAAAGTAGCATTCACTAACAAGGTCAAACAGAGTTAGCTAATGTTAACATTGCATGCAACGGTTCTCTAAACAGGATACAATTTACACGTTTATACGCAATAATGTTACAAGTCACTACATATCACATTTTCAATGAAGCAGCCAAAAAACAACCTTATATTTATTTTATCACTCAGAATTCTTCTGAGCTTGTCGAAGCTGAATTATGTTATAACTCAAAGCTGGTTGTGTAATTCAGGGTTGTGCTGCAACAATAGGATACATGGCAAGAACAATGGCCACAGCTATGACCCCAACTAGTGGCGAAAGGCAAGATTACACAACATTTGACAGGCTTTGGTCCTTGTTGAAATGTGTTTTTAACGATAAATAGAGACAAGGCTACATTTAGGCTGTGTCAGTTAACACAGGTAAGGCAAAAGGTCACAGAGGCATAAATACTACTGGTTGTTTTCTCAAAATCTTGAAAAATTAGGACACATCACAGGAAAATTAGCTTAGTTATTCCTAGATGGCATTATTAAAAGAAATCTGGATCTCTAGAAAACATCCAAAAAATTTTCCATTGAAATAAAGCCCATGGATGTACACCGTGTGTCTCTTAGAGTCTCTGTACATTTCTGAATTTTCGGCAAAGTACATTTTTTTCCAGGCACACATCTATGACCCACTGAAAACAGCCCTGCGACCCATTTTTGTTCTCAACCCACCACCTGAGAACCACTGTGTAAAGCATGGGTAATGTATTGTTTTAGTTGACTGGAACAAATTGATTTTCCTCTTTATTGATACCTCGACCCTGTCATTACTGCACAACCACCTGAGGCTGCTCAGTAAAATCCACTCCATACAGCAGAGATCCACAGATAAAGTCTACACCTAAACGCCTCCAGGGATGAGACATCCCGTCTGATTTTATCAGCTCTGATCACTTATCTTGTCCTGTGTCAGCGCTCTGGATCAGTCTTACATTAACATCCCAGTGAATCTTATTTTTACATCTCTTAGATGTTCTGCTTTTACACTTTTAGAGCCTGTTTCTGAGAATCCTTATTTGAATGGATATCAAATGCAATTTCATGGAAAGAACACAATTATTTTAATAGAATCTACAGTAATAGGAGATGAACGGACACGCCATCTGCTGCAATATCAAGACATAATAGGATATAATGAGACATGCATATGGAATGCATGCAGTGAACATATGAGTATAAAGATAAGCCTTTTTTTTAATCAAAAAAATCTCATACAGTACAGTAAAAATATCATACATAGACTCATTCATATATATTTACATGAACATGTTGACTTCTTTCCCTTCTTGTTTCCCTTATTTCTGACAACAGCAACAACAATGAAATGTGTATAAAGGTTCTTTGAAGAACTGAAATGTGTTTTTAAATTCTATAAACAATGGATCTGGGCTGTACTGACCACGTGCAGGCATATGACTACGCTGACATCACCTTCTCCAAGTGAAAGGCAGAAGAATTGCTCTTGTCAGTCAGCTTCTGTTCATTACAGCCATTAGTTATGTCTGAAGTGCATCTATGAGCTGTAGAAGTAACTGAAGGTAACATGAACCAAGGCATTTCCAGAATTGTTGGGCAAGGTATTGTCAAAAATGTAGAAAACTGTCCTATCTTGCAATATTAACAAATCATTGACAAAATTCCTGGATCCACATTCGGTTTCAGATCATCATCAAAATCACTTCTCCCTTGCGCCATGACCAACATTCCCTGAAATTGTCTTCAAAAACGGTTGACAACTTATTGAGTTATTTGCAAAAATATGAAAAACTGCTCTGTCTTGCAACATTAACAAATCATTGACAAAATTCCTGGATCCACATCCGGATTTGGATCACTATCAAAATCTCATCACCTCTTTTTTGTGTCATGACCAACATTCCCATAGAATTTCAGTAAATTCCCCCATAACCTCCAAGGAATGAACCTGAGGCACAAAGACCTTTGACCTATGACATCCAAGATCTTATCAGCTCTCCATCAGCCAGAAAGAACATTTGTACAAAATCCTTTCAACATCGTTTTCAATTTTTGTGTTTACATGCTAGAACAGACTATAAAGCCAAAAGACTTTTGATGTTTTACCTTTCAAATCAGAATACAACTGAATCTACATTTCTTAAGGATATCTTTATAGAGCACCAAAGATGTCCCTTTCTCAAGCAAAGGATGAACATGGGGATCCATGACCTTGACATCCAAAAGAAAAATGATTCACCCTTGAGTCAATTTTAATGAAATTCCTTCCAACAGCTCCCTAGATTTTATGTTCACAAGAATGGGATCAACATAAGACCCAAAGACCTTTAACTTTAAAATGTAACCGGTTCACACTTTAGTCAAAATTGATAGACCAAGGGGGGTTCCCTCTGGCTTTCTTGAGATCAAAATTCTTATGAACAAGGCTTAAATTTGATAGTTCATGAGAACCTTTAACAATCCAACCATTTCATCCTTGAATCAGATGGGGTATTTTTGTCAAAGTTTGATGGAGAACGCCAACAGTGTTTTATAGATATAGCTCTTACAAGTCTACACTCCCAACCGCCCGCTATGCTCTGCCAGTGAAAGAAGCCTGGTGCTCCCCTCTCAGCATGGCTCAAAATCACTAGACTCTTCTCCTCTGTTATTCCCAAGTGGTGGAATGAAACACCCAACTGCATTCAATCTCCAGAGTCCCTTTCTACTTTCACGAGAAAGTTGAAGACTAAACTGTTCCGGAAACACTCTTGCACTGAGTTTGACTCTTCTCCGCTGTAGTTCTCAGAGGAAGAGTTAGTAGGTTTCAAACCCAGCCCTTTGTGAACAACTCAGCACTGAGTATGTTTAATATGATATTGATGTCAGTGACATGATGATGATGATGATATTGAGCAGACTTAACCAGGTTTTCTGTCAATTTTTTGGTTAGAAGAAACAAAAGGGCACTGCCTCCTGCACAACATTGTAGCGCCTATGTCCAAATTAAATTGAAGCAGTTTGTTGCTCTTACTGACGTTGTTTTCTAAACATTAAATTTCATGACCTTGACATTTGACCCCAAAAAGCTAAGTGAAAATTTATGCAAAGTTTGCAGTAAGTCCTTTGAAGACATCTTAAGATATTGTGCTCAAAAGCAAAGGATGAACATGGGTATCCATGACTTTACGTATGACCGTCATCTGTTTATTTATCTTTTTAGTTTATTTAAATCTGTTTTATTTGTGAGTCAGAAAAGATCAAACTCAACCTCTAGGGCTCAAAAATAAAGCCCATGTGGAAGTGCAAACACTGTAATTCATCTACTATCTGCTTTAGGTTGGCTGGCTGAGTTATATGATTGTGTAAGGGAAGTAGTTTTAACGGCCTTAACAAACATCTTTACAACCTGGTTCAAAAAACAGTTTTGGTCTAGATATACAATAAATCTATGTGCTCTCACTGTACAAGGGTGATATTATTTTGGTCAAAGGAGTTTTTATTTTATTGAGGATTTCTGTTTTTTTAAATTGGGGACATAATTGACATGGCTACAAGTTCAAACGTGGTCGCTATTGGCCAGGCAGCCTTAAGTCCCACCTCAACACGGCCTCTTCATCTGTGAGTAGGTTGATGTAAATTTTAAATGAGGTGGCATCAGGTGGAAACCACTGGTGCTGTAAATGGCAGCCCTTGCAGAAGTGCCAAAAGCTGTAGTACCCTCAGTGTCCACTTGGGGCTGGCAACAGAAAAATGACACCTTAGTGATCGTACCTGGGGCAAAGACAATTTTTACCACCTTAAGATACATCTTTACAACCTTGTTTAAAAAAACAACTCCAGTCCAAAATTAAACTACATCGATTGGCTCTCACTCTGAGGGGGTACATTTTTTTATATTGTGCCTGTTTTTCTTTACTGAGGATTTACTGAGGATTTGTGGTTTTAGAGATGCATTGTTGCCATTGGTTTGATGGTCTTAAGTCTTACCTCAACACAGCCTTTGTGTCTGTGAGTGGATGGAGCTAAGGCTCAGTTGAGATAGCACCTGCAGTATGGCTGCATCCATTAGGGCATCAACAGTATTCCAGTGGCTCCTTGATAATAAAATGTCTGACATCACATGGCTTTGTCCAATTCCTTTTACAATCAATGAAAAATACAAATGTATAAAATCTGAAGAAGATCCCTTAAGGTTTTTTGAGTTTTGAGGATACTGCATTGACATTGAAGGGATGATCTCATTTTTCAGATAAAACATCCTGAGTAATTGGATGGATGGACAGATAAATATGTAAGGACATATGAAGGAACCAAACGCAAGGCCCTTAGCCCTGCATGTGGCCAGTGTACAGACATAACAAGATGGAAAATCATTGTACACTCCCCAGGTACATAGAAAAACTGCTTCAAATGTGTGCATGTTTTACTGTCAGACTGCTGGACAGATGAGCCCTTGTTCGTTTTGAACATTAGTTTGAAAGGTTTGTCAGTGCTGTGCTCTGAACTTGTTTCCAACACTTCATGAAACCAGGATCATATTTTCACAATGCTATCGTTGCCAAGTAAATAATGGCCCCTTCAATTCTGTAAAATGGGCTGATAATCAAACCAGTTTCTGTAAACTAACTCGTCTTTCTCAGATGACAGTCTATAGGGTTCTGCACCTGCATCGAACACACGTAGTGACGCACTGGTCGAAGCATTTGGTGGCCGGGGTTATGTGCGACACAGAGGGCTTTGTTTTGGACAATGGCAGCGGCTTTGACGTCTGTGGGAGTTGAAAGACGAGTGATGTTGGAATCAGAGCATGTTTGTGGCTGCAGGAGACTGTCAGCATGGTGGAGAAGCAGATGGAGCAGTTGAGGATAATGAAAAGAACGAACGACTCTGTGAGGCTTCCAAACAGACGGAGTTATTCAGCTACAGAGAGAGGACCTTGAGTTAACAGACCACAAAGACTTTCCTGCTGGCAGCGCTTATAGGCGGTGTTTAGTTTACTGTCCATTATTTTTGACGACGATTGAAGCTCTACAACATCTCCACTGTCCCGCTGGTGATTAAAGTGGAGTTGTTTTGAGGGTTGAGACATCTTGTGGATCTAAAAAGAAATTCTGTAGAGCTTTAAAAATCTTCAGGCGCACACACATAGGCTGTCTGCAAACTGCTTTGGAAGATGAAACAGAAATGAGGATGGTTATAGGCCACAATAGACGTTTCTGTCATTTTGTCGCATCTTCAACACAGCAGAAAAATCGTATCCTCAGTCATTTCCCATTAATAAAGAACTGATTTAATTTGTGAAAGTTTTTAGAGCAGGTATGTGTATTAAATGACATCCGATGCTACATTTATTACTGCATATACTCATGTGCTAACTTTAGGTGTTGTAATAGAAATGTCTGAGGCTGAATAACCTAATAAATTACATCAAAAAATATCAGGATCATTATTTAAAAAATGCTTAACAAATTCCCGACTCTACAAAAAGATTGTATTTCTTATCCCTGGACTTTTGATTAGCAAAACAGCTGACAGATTTATTTGCAAGTGAAGGCCACTGGGGTACAGTGAGATCATTTAATGTTTAGGGGACCAGTGTGAGAGGGCTTTTTTGGAGGTGAATTCTGAAGTGGATCCAGTAATTCCATGCAGGATTTGTCAACATTGGGCAGCTTTCCACAATTTTGATAATAACTAAATCTATAGGTCTACACCTGGAAAAGGGAGGGCCCCCATCATCAGGCTTCTACCTGTACTTTTCAACTCATATTCTGTAACACTGTGGATTTATGAAAGAATAATGGACATCATAAAACCCTCAGCTCTCCCTCAGGTTCGCTGAGGCCCAGAATCATAGAGGTGAGCAAAGTCATAGTCCATCATAAATCAGGATCATAATTCTCATTCTGATTAAATTTACGAAATGAACCTTTCATTTTAAGAAGAGTCATACAGTTTACCAAAAAACAAAACAATTATTTAAACTGTTGCCTGATTAATAAATGTCACCCTGGCCCCATGTTAAAATGTTATTATCTTTGCATTTGTATTACAGTAATGTAACAGTAAACTTTTGCCAAAACATTCAACAGCTCCAAAGCTAAATCTATTAAGCCGCATGTTAGCCAGAAGTCCAGCACAAATACAACTTATTCAATGTGCATGCAATGTTATTGAATAACATCCAAGCTGAGTCCTTCAGGGGCTCTGCCATTTCTGCAGGAGGGTCTGCAGACTGTGGGAATGTGCAGACTTTACACCTAGGCTCTCTGACCCTGTCATTGTCATAAACAACAACAACAAAAACACTGAAAGAAATTCATTGCTATGCCTTGTGCTCATGTACCCTTTCACCTGCGCTCTGGACCATGTTGTAAATATATTTGACGTTGCATGATATGTGCAACTGAAGGACAGTCGAGGCATACAAGAACACTCAACTTCCTGGCGTTGAAGGATTCAGTTTAGAAGTAAGAACTAATAAAATAGTCCTCAGTTATCAAAAGAAACATGAGATCAGCTCAGACTGATGTCCAGTGGATCAAACACACACTGTCAGCACTGTGTATGAACGCCATTTTTACTGCATTTTCCTCTGCCCTCAGAAGGTGTTGTGGTTTTATTAGTCGCTGTGTCAGCTGGTGAGTTTCAGCTGACTGGATTTCTAAATATCATTGTTTAACAGCAGGTGAAACTTATAACTGTCTCTTTAATTGGGCTTCAGAAACAAGCCTGTTGCTCTTCCTGGCCCTGAGTTATGGTGCTAGGCACAACACGTGTGACTGTCATTTTGTCATCACTGTTGTCGTCCCCTACCTCCCTACCACCACTAAGACTGGTCTGCCACTATCATGTATGACATTAAACCAGGCCTTGGTACAAAGAGGTAGGGGACTGCACTTGAATACTCACGTACTGTAAATGAACTGGGGTAGAGGCGAACAGAGTTACACACAGCTGTGTGTAAAACTCCAAACAGTTGTGTGCCACAGCCACTTTACTGAAAACAATAGAGCATCAGCTAATAAACTGATGTTTCATGTTGATGTTGTTTTCCTCCTTTGTCTGAAAATTCATCATAATGGGGATATTTCCATGGTGTTGTGTCATACTCTCTATTGTCTTGTTAGCTGAATCTACTAACACTCACACAGCTGTGTTTACTTTCTAGCTGTACACAATTAAGCACCAACATGCCAAAGGGTATGAGGGAAACAGAAACTACGCAGATGTTTGGGATTTTTCTTTTCCTTCTTTCCTTCTTCTTGGCACGGTTACTGAAATGCACAGGACATTGTTTTCCAAGTGCTGAGTTTTTTCAAGGAAATAGTTACTTTTAATGTGTAACTACACTTACAAAACTGATGCATCATTGTTACTTATTATTACAACAAAGTCATATTCTTAGTGCTCCAACCGCATCACTTTGAATATCATATTTCCATAACCTGAAATAATCGGTCAATAAATGAATCAATCTTAACTTGTATAGTGCCAAATCATTACAAATGTTATCTCAAGATACTCCATGGAAGAGTCACATCAGGCATGGAAGCATATGCCATTTCAACATTTCAGCTGCATCAGTTTGGGTCCTGATAGCCATCATCCAGGCCTGTGCCAAGCCCATGTCCAATCTCTCCAGATATTCTCTGAGCTGACCCCTCCATGAGGCATATCTAGCCGCTGACCCTTACCATTCCTGTCCCCTGGAGCATGTTAGTATTGGACACATTGTCCCACCAACAATAGCCCAAAATTTTGTGAGGATGTCACAAAGGAGTACGGCTGGCATCTTTCACCAGTGTCCAGGCCTCGCAAGATATAGCAAGACCAGAAGGACCAAGGGCCGAAAGACTCTGATTTTCTTCCACATGCTTAGATAACATGAATGCCATACCGCCTTGTCCAGCAAACTCATTGCTCCATAAGTGAGGCCAAGTCAAGAAGGTCTACTCTTCCTTTGTTTTCAGTTTATTTGTTTGTTTTGAAAAAAGTTATTATGTGTATTTTCACCCAGAGAACTGTCAATCACCAGATATTTTCTCTGTGTCAGATGATTCTTTATAAACCCCAGAGATGGTTTTAAACATAGTCCGACCAGTTTGTCCATGTTACATTCAAATTCACTTAAATCACTTTTCCTTCCCATTCTGATGCTCAGTTTGAATCAGCTGGTCATATTGACCAGCTGCATTGAGTTGCTGCCATTCGATTAGCTAATAAGTTTTTTTCCTTAGCTGGCATTAGATAGTTAGACCAAATAAAGAGGCCGGTGACTGTATATGTGTATGTGGTCAGAACAAACCCCTGGATCAGGGAGTGTCTGCCATTTGAGACCAGGCGGCATATCCCCCAATGCCATCATCTGGGGAAAATGTTCAAGTGGACTGCTGGACCACACATTTCCTGAAAGGTGAAGTATCAGTAAAGAAAGGAGGGATTATTCTTATGTTTGCAGGGTTGTTGGACACATGTTTTTGCATAAAATCTATTATAAAGTATTTTGCATAATATGTGACCTTCAACCATAAATTTTTTTTTCAGTATTAATGTGTTTGTGGGTGTTTGCAGATCTATGTTCACATGCCCTGTGTCAGGCCTGCTTCACTTTGGCCACCCAATTAAAAAAGTCTGGACATGCCACAGGCTCTAAACCCTGAGTCTTGTTATCCTAAAAATCTAAAATCATATCATTGCAAACTGTCGTTACACTCTTATTTTCAACATTTTTCTCTCTGTCTCTCTGCTTTATTTTTTCTCGGGCTTTGTCTGGCTCACATAAATCAGTTTCCCACAGGGCAAACAGAGGAATTTCAATTATTATATATCAAAATCACCCAAAATCCTGCGCACGTAGCCAATCAGATGGTATTTTTTGCGTTGCCCACGGGGCCACCAAAGAACACTGGTACTTTCTCTGGCACTCATTAATCAGCCTCAGCGTCTGCACGGCTACAAAAAGTTGAATTTTAAGCAGATTTTTAATGTACACTCGGATCAAGTCATCAATCACAGGCTCGTTCAAAGCTGAAGCAGAGGGTACATGCCTAATAGCGATATCTAACTGCGGCCATTACCTGAAAAGGTTTTATTATTTTCTGTATCAGTTTGGAGCATGATGGATGGGGGAGGAGGACGGTCATTTGCCAGACCTGACCCGAGTACAGCTGGCGTCTCCATCTTTGATCTGAGGCAGGCGCAGGACATTGTCAAAGACTTTCACTTTCTTTTGATGGATGAGGGAACTTTTTCTCGCTTTGTTTCCGGGCCGATTAATGGCTTTCTGCATCTGTCGTCCTGTCTTGAAACAAGGCTGGAGGTCAGGAGAGAAAAGCTGCTCGGCTACATAATAAATGGGCAAGAAGATGGATGGTGATGTGAAGAGATTTTTTTTGTCTTTACCTGCATGACTATAAACACAATGCATTATTCCTCATGTTTAAATGTTTTGTAGGTCAGAGAAATTCATAAAAAAAAAAGTTTTGGCACTCTTTTTATTAACGACAAATATCGAGCATTGTCCAATTATCTGTGAAGCATTTATCAATCATTCACTGACTGATTATAAATACAGTAAGAAGTACTTCAATGATGCATGAGTGAAGCATAATTAAATAACCCAACCATCATTGAATACAATTAAAGTAAACCATATCCATTAAAAGTTTTGTATGCTTTAAAAATGCACTAGCAGATAAGAAGTTTTTATGGCAGCCCTAAAGTTCAAAACACAACAATAAATAAGAAAGACGTGCAAAATCACAAAACACAACAAATAAAAAAAGCACAAAGACAACAAAAAAGAAAAACAATTAAAAACAAAACATTAGTTAAAAACACAACATCAAGCAAAAGAACCACAATTGAATAAAAAAATAGAAAAAAACACTGTTTCATGAAACACAATAGGTAAAGAAAAGAAATTAACTAGAACATATAAAATACCCAAGTAAAAAATCCAATCCAATCCATTATTTGTATAGCACAATTTTAAAAACACAAGGTTGCCAAAATTCACTAAAATGATGCGATAATACAAGCAGGGACCACACAACACTCATGCTGTGTTAAAAGCCAAGGAATAAAATAGGTTTTAAGGGAAGATTTTCTAGGGTGGGGGCTGTTTTGACATGGAGGGTTAGCTCATTCCACACTTTTGGGGCTACTGCTGAAACAGCACAGTCGCCTCTAGTTTTCAACCTGGTTTTCGGGACGACAGCTGATCAGTGGACCTCAATGACCTCGGAGGGGCATAAACATGTAAGAGCTACGGGATGTACTGAGGTGCCAGCCCGCTTAATTCCTTAAAAACAGACAATAAAATCTTAAAATCAATTCTAAAATGGACAGGGAGCCAGTGAAGGGAAGCCAGAACGGGGGTAATGCGTTCATGCTTACGGGTTCCTGTCAAAAGAAGAGCAGCCGCGTTTTGGACTAACTGTAAGCGTGCAAGGGAGGCCTGGTTGACGCCAGTATAGAGTTCATTACAGTAGTCAACAGGTAGAAATAAAGGCATGAATCACTCGTTTAAAGTCATTAAAGGATAAAACAGTTTTAATTTTTGATAAAAGCCTCAAATGGTAAAAACTAGATTTTACCACAGAGTTAATCTGCTTGTCGCATTAAAAATCACTGTCCATTTTGACTCCAAGGTTGGTCCCTATTGGTTTGACATAAGCCTGCAAGGACTGTCCCAAAACACTATGAACTCAGTTTTACTTTCATTTAAGTTTAGAAAGTTTAAAGCCATCCAGGTTTTTATGTCCTTTAAAGGCCGGGTTGGTAATCACAGAAAACTAGCATAACTTTAAATGTAGCATCTCCTCAGGACTCCGTCTAGCAACCCCCAAAAAATCAACGAATAAAAGACAGTTTTAAGATGAGACTTAAAAGCAGACAGGGTGGGGGACAGTATGATTCAGGAGGGAGGGTGTTCCATAATTTAGGGGCAACAACACAAAAGGCTTCATCAATTCAAGGTTTTCGTCTGGCCTTGGGCAGCAAAAACAAGTTGCTTTGCAGACCTCGAAGATTAGACTTTCAAAATATCAGATATGTATCGAGGTGCAATCCATTCAGAGCTGTAAAAATAAACAAAGAAATCTTTAAATCAATTCTAAAATGAACAGGGAGCCAATGCAGAGAGGCCAGGATGGGGGCGACATGTTTTTCAGTCTGTTAAAAGGCGAGTTAAAGCTTTTTGGACCAACTGTAAAGGAATGCATGGTTATTTTTTTCTTCTCCATATCAATGAGGAAATTAAGTTAAATACTTTTATTTTTTATGTTTCTTTAAATGTATTTGTACTATTACAACACGTTTATTTACTTGTGTTTTCTGTGAGGGACAGAAAACTGTAAACATCACCATGACCATGAAGCAAATGAAACAAGATAAAAACACAAAAATGAAAGTTTGAAGACTGTGGATTGAATGGCTTCAGATCAGGATGTTTTAACTCTCTCCACTAGGTGGCGATGTTGGTCTTAATGTGTCAGAAAAGAAACCATTAACCACTCAAAGGATTTCTGTGTAGTTTGTTGTTTATTGATGCTAAATTGATTTTCTTTGATGGAAATTATTATTAGCACATTTTAGATTCAAACATCAAAAAAGTGGGAGTGTGTGTGTGTGTGTGTGTGTGTGTGTCCTGCCATCTTCGTCAAAATGAGCTCCCGGCAACATGAATAAAATCCAGCAGAGAAAAAAAGAGATGAAATCCAGCAGTGAGTCTGTGCTGATGTCACTGAGCGTTGAACAGAAACGTCACAGAAATAAATGAATCACTGGCCAGGGGGCTCATTGGATTAGGATGCAAAGAGAAATATGAAACACTTTCTTTACATTTAAATAAAGGTCTTTATAGCACCGAGCGCTCACATGCTCTGCAGCATGTATTTATATATGAATATATAAAAATATACGTGCTGATAAAGTGATGATGCAGCACCATGAACACCCTGATCTGCTTTGATCTGTTTGCATTTGATGTTTCCAAAGCAAACATGAAAGGGAATCTCCAAACACTGCAGCTTGTCAGAGATTAAAATTAGAGAGAAAATATAGTCGAGATTTGGGAAAATAACCCTGAGCTAATTTCATATTCAACATTAAAGGGCACGACAGATGGTCAGTCAAAGGATCTCAGTGAGGAAACGTTGAATTCAATTCAGTTCATGAACAGTAGCTTAACTGGCCTGCCCTCCACTCTTTCTCTTTGTCTCCCTTTTTTTGTTGCTCTTGTACTTGTCACTGGTTTACATCTTGTAGGCTGCTGTGGACGACCTGTTGCTGTGGACCTACATAGCTTTAACTCCTACAGGTACAAGTATTTTTTTTCTTTGAGCCCCATCTCACTGTCATTATACTTCCTGTGGTAGTTCCTGCAAATATCACACACATACTGGTGCAGCCTCGACTACCAACATGGACAACCTGCTGCTGTGGACCTGTTGACTCTAAGTGTTTTATTTTAAATTAACCATCAACAGTAACATCATTTAACATAAATTCTTATTTTTCAATTGATTAAACGCACAATGCTGCTATATTAATCAACATCATTACTCTCAACCTTGCAATCATTAAAGCTGTTAGTGCTGATAATAGATCATTCTCTATTCATGGTTGTATTGATTATACCACCATAATAACTTCCTTTATAACCATACAGAGAGGAGGACTCTCTCAAAAATGAGATGCCACTTCTCAAGGGGCTAACCTCGAATGAGTTTCAATTTAGAGAAACGAATGAACCTGGCATCCATACATTTTTTGCTGTCATTGTTTTTAGTCCCTTTGTTGTTGCCAATCTCCCCCCGCCAAGTGCATGGCTGTTTAACATGAGTCTGCCTCTGCTCAAGATTTCCTGCCTGCTTTACAGGGTTTTTTTTATTGCCACTGTAAATGTTGCAGATTGAGACAAAGTGCTGTACTCATGGTGGATTCATCAGTTTGGAATAAAAATAAAATAAATTTTCATAAAAAGATCAATAATATATATATAACTCTACAAAATAGAGTATGCCATTGACCCGCTGTTTTGTCAAGTGTCTTGTGATAATATTACAAAGATGTTGATTGATGTTGAAGATTGATTGATACACTGATTAATGAATGACAGGGAAATATTGCCAAAGCATTTCATTGAACATAGAAAATACTTTATCTATATTGGAATCTCAAATTTTAGAGTAAAGTGTCATGTAAAAGGCTGATTTTTAATCTTGATTATTTGAGGCTATTTGTTTTATAAATCAACAACTTTATGGCTTAAAAACAAAAAAAAAATCGGGGGTCTTTAAAATTTAATGATATTCTTTATTTATACATGAATAACACAGATATGGCATTTCACTATTTCATATTTCACAGTCTTTTTATTTAGGGTTATTTCTCATAAAATTCTTAATTTTTCAACTAATAAGTTAACTTCTTAAACTTCAATGCTTCGAATATGGTTTCTTTAAGGGAGGCATGGTGGTGCAGCAGGTAGTGCACGTGCCTCACAGTAAGACGGTTGCTTGTTAGACCCCCGTGTCTGTCAGGGCCTTTTTGTGTGGAGTTTGCATGTTCTCCCTGTGCATGCGTAGGTTCTCTCCAGCTTCCTCCCACAGGATGGTTTCTTTAAAATTTAAAATGTTATACACTTAAGAACGTGTCTTTTGTCTCTTATATTTAGATCTTTTTCAACCTTTTTCAACTTGAATATTTAAATAATTTCATGGCAAATATATGAATGAGAAAGAATTACTGTTTTTGTTGTGGCAGAAGTGGTAGTAACCCTGTTGTAGCACTACCCTTTTGTACTTTCTACTTTATGAACTCAAATTGAAACTTTGATTTCTCTAATTTAGAACTTACAATCTCTTAACTGTAGTTTTGTCTTGTAAATCAATTTTTCAAAATAAAAAAAATCAGAATTTATTTTTTGCAATTTTCCAGATTTAGAAACAGCAAAGTTTAGTCATGTCCCTCATGAATTGTCCTTTTGAAATATGAAAATATTTTTTAATTTCCAATGTGTGACTTCCTCCACGTGAAAACATCTTTTTTCCCCCTTAAAATTAGTATTTATTGTTGTATTTGAGTGGCCTTCATACTATTTTACAATTTTAAGCCAATATTCTTTTTTTCTTTATGATTATAACATTTTGAAATTTTGATTTTTGGTCAATTTATGTAAATATAAGACTTTGAAACTCTTGAAATTATTTTTTTTTCTCTTTTTTTTCTGTGATTTTTTTTCTCCAAAATGAACATTATTTTAAAAGTTTTTTTTTTTTTTTTTTTTTTTTTAATTAACTTGCATTCTCTTCAATATTTACTGAACTTCTCAGTATTTTAGGATGGTCTATTTGCCATCTTTCTATTTTATTTTACAATTTCAAAGTTTTAAAATGTAGTTGCTCAAATTTTGAACTCTGGATTTTTTTAATTTATCTTTTTCCTCACGTTTCAGACTTCATAATCAGGAAAAAAATATAGATTTTTTTTCTTTTTTTCTTAAAAATATTTTGTTGTTTTCACTTATTCATTTTGTTTTATTTAGTTTGGTTCTATAGGCTGTTGTATTTAACCAATAGTAAGCCTACTAAAGTTCACTGACTTTAAGTTGCTAACAAAAACTATTAAAGGTTTAAATTGCACAGAGTACATCAGGCTTGGTGCTTGAGACTCATTAGCCTCATTAAATATGTGTTTCATTTAAACAATCACGGGAAACTAAAAAAAAGGCTTTGATTATATACCCTGAGCAGTTGATCATATTCTCATGAATGCTTCTAAATAGGGCACCATACAATTTAATGGCGAACATGTTAATGGTGACAGTATGAAAAGTAAAGTTCTACTGACACACAATTCAAATAAGCCTCTTAAGGTCAAATAAGAGCCTTTACCTAACACTTTTGATGGGACCTGTTTACAACCATAGTCTTATATAAGAATATTAAGGATAACTATAGACCTACATATTACTTTAAGTCCATCTTAGATTTAGGGCAGCACCTGCCCTCATCTGTGACCACTCACCTCACAGTCTCTCTAACTGTGCGCTCGTTTTGTTTACCTCCATGCTCCTGACACGTGGGGGAGGGCAGGAGGATAGGAGAGGGGGGAGGGAGGGTTAGGATTAGCGCAGCGTCGGTGCCTGGTGTCCATTTTAGACCACAACAAACACCAGAGAGTGATTGAGAGAGAGGCACAGAGGGGAAGAAACCCATTTGAACCTGCTTGTCCTCCGCGGCTAGTGTCAGCATCTCTCTCTCTCTCTCTCCCTCTCTCTCCATCCATCCTTCTGCTCCAGGGCACCAGGCATGTCTCTATCCGGCTCACAGACACCAGAAGACGGACTCTATGGTGAGTGAGGGGTGGTTGGGGTGTAGTTCAGGCCTTCATTTATCTCTCATATCAGTATCAATAATTTGGTCTAATTTCAACACTAAAGCTGCTTTTTGACAGGTTCAAACTCTAAATGTAAACAAAGTAGGCCAACATAAAACACCTCACTTACGAGCCCAGCATACCTCCAGGTGTGATTTTCAGCTGTCCAGTGATGCCAACAGCATGTCAGGTAGGGATGTGTATGAAGACCGAAAATTAGGAGCATAACTCCAGTTTTTAGAATCTGGCATTGTTGTTGCCGCTGACACTGTCATTGTGTAAACGGATTCCCTGACTCACCTGTTTGTATCTCTGTAAGCCAATTAAGGCGCAGAGATTTCCTGACGCTTATAGCCTCGCTGTGCTGTGTGAACATTGTTTGGCACGTAGGGATGCTGGGTAAGAACATGTGGAGGGATGCTATGGCAGGACACGAAGGGACAGTACAAGAAGTAAAGGGAGTTTAAGCTCATAATGAAACAGGGTTAGCATCGACAGGCACAACATGACCGGAGCCAATACTTGCAACCCAGGCAAAATAGCTTCTTAAACATGAGCTGCAGTATTTTATGATTATGAACATGTTATTTCTGTCTCTAAAAATTCACAAATAATTGTACTACTCATGAGACATTTAAAGTATGATGTACTGAGGTCCGTTTTCTTTTTCCTTTTGGTGTTACATTTGAACACATGCTTTGCTTTTATGGAAAGTTTGGTAAATTTGTGGTGATGCTAAAGCTCACACCAAGGCTGTAAAGAACCAAATTCTGGTCCGCCTGAAAAAGGGGGTTTCGTTTGCTTCTAAGCTGACCACAGTTTGGTTCAGTGTAGCTGTGAAAGTGAACAAAACAGGACCAAAAGGCAGCTGAACAAAAAGCAGGGCATTGTGAATTGAATAAGCCAAATATCACAATAGCAACCAGCTAATGTAGAATTCACCGAAAATATCAAGCAAGAAGCAGCTAACATTAGCATTTGCTAGCACCGACACCCTCCAGTCTTCCAAATAGGTTAACGTCTACAAATCTTTGCAGAATCTACATTGCTCCTTTCATAATTCAAGTTCCACCTGACAGTATAAACCCAGCTTTTTCTTTATTTTATGGCACAAAATATTTCCAAACTGCTTCGAGCAAAACAATGTTATCACTCAAAACTGGTGGTGTATTTCCAGGTCAAAGTGCAGCAATGGGCTAGATGGCAGGAATGAAGACCGGCTATGTTACGTATCATTTGACAAGCTTTGGTCTGCCTGAGAAAGCGTAGAGTGAAAATCAAACCAAATGAAAAATTAAACAATGTTGCTTCTTCACCCCAAGCCAAACTGAGTCTGCTGAGCTTCAGGTGTGAAAGCAGCCTGTCGAGATCCTCATTACATTTGTCCATGCCCCTCTCCAGAAATGGATGTGGTTTCAGCTTTCCACTGCTGTGCTCTAATGTTGATGCACTGACATGCCTAGACAGTATTCCTTATGAGATGGAAGCGGGCTGAAAAAACACCTGGTTCAGGGATTGTCTCCCATCTAGGAAGAGAAGCAAATCCCCTCATGACATCATTGGGGGAATTCTAAAAAAGACGTGTCTTTTTTAGAAATGTGTACAGTTTCTGACAGGACAACTGACAGAAGGAGAGGAGGGATTGTTATCTTGTTGTGAGGTGGGGGGTATGGCAGTGGACACATTTTTTGTTTAGAAACTATTAATAAAGTTGTTAGGATAATATGGGACCTTAAAGCAGCAAAACAAGGAATCCAAATTAGGTCTCATAGCCTTTCTGATATGAAGAATACACTAAAGAAATGACATTTGTATGTGGCTAAATCAAGGACAGATTTACCTATCAAACAGATTAAATGCATGAAGAAGTAAGATAGTTTACACTCTATGGATAATACTTAAAAATAATCGACTTTGTGGGGAGTTTATAAGTGTCCTCCATTATTCCTTTAATGATATCATTGGGGTAAATTGTCAACAGGCTGTTTAAAATGCATTTTCTAAAGTTTAGAGCAAGCAACAGAGGAAGAGGGGGAATTTTTTTTATTATGTTTGGGCCTTATGGGAGCACAGTGCTCAAAAGCTGAGGCCACATCCACCTCTTAAGAGAGCTGAGTTTTAGTATTCACTAAAACAGTCTGTTCTGTGCAGGGCTGAAACAATGGGGTTTAAATGCATGCCAAAATCCAATATCTGAGAGAATTTCTTGGCAAGAATCCTCAGAAATATTTTTTTTGGAGTCAATGCAGATTTAGTGTTTAAAAAAGGGAAAAGAAGTATAACATGTGACCTATAAGATAAGGATGTTTGCAAACCATTTTTTTTTTAATAAATGATCACTTAAAATCTATTTAAACCACTTTTGGCAGAAAACATAGGTCCACATTTGCCATGAAAGTTAGGGGAAAGCAATGCTTTATCTCAGCCTGGTATTTGCAATTTCTTCTTGTTAGCATTTAGCCAACAAAGTCAGATGTTCATCTCAATATGTCTCTGAGAACCTCTAACAAAGAAAAATATCATTTATGTAGTTAAATTAGGAATTTTTTAGGAGGGCAGTTAATTTTAAATCATACAGTTATAAGGAGAGGTGAGCATTTTAAGGAAAATTACTCTTTTGTGATCAGTTATTGGAAGATGTACATGTGAGTTTGTTAGCTCCGTGCTAACATGTAAAAGTAATTGCCTTTAGAAATGCTAATTTTAATGTATTTCAATAAACTGTTGAGCTGTCACTTGCATAAAAATGATCACCAACAGAGAATTTCCTGAAGGTTAAAGATGCAAAATTAGTTTCTTGGCACTTCTTGTTTGGAACAGAAGCAAACATTTCTACTTCCTCCATTTCTGTCAGTAAATTGCAGATAGAAAACAGCTTTCAGATGCTTTACAGTCACTGTCTGGTGGAAGTACAGCATAACAGCCAGGTGCTGGTTTAAGTTTTTTTTTTTTTTTTATTGAGCTAATGGGAAGTGAAATCTTTGTGATGGCCCTGAAGTTCCAAACACAATGACAGATAAAGAGACACAACAAGAAAGAAAATAATCCAATAAAATATTGAAAATCACATCAAATCTCTGAACAACAAAATAATTAATTCAACACAGAAACAAGTTAAAGGGAAGGGAACAGATAGCGAAATACAACATTTAAAGATGAACGTCAGAAATATAAAAAATAACATAAAGAACAGGATATCAAATTCTGAAAACACAACAGCAAAAGACCTACAATTCATTAAGATGAGGAAACCACATCATCAATTGAAGAAAAAACATTTCTATTTTATATTAGTGTTGTCTTTTTCATTTTATTAATGTGTTTTTGACTTGGTATTGTTTCATTTCAAGATTTTGTTGTATTTTTAATTGACTGTTTTAAATTTTTTAGTTTTCTATTTTGTTGAGTTATTTTTTTGAATTTTTGTGTTCTTTAATTTGCTGTTGTGTTGGCTCTTTTGTGGTATTCTCGTGTTTGTTATGCGTTATTTAATTTTCTGTATTTTTATAATTTTTATTTTGGTCTTGTCTTTATTAGTTGTGTTCTTCGTTGTGTTTTATGTTTTTTGATTTGTTGTGGTGTTACTCTTTTTGTTATGGTTTTAAATTTGTCGTTTTGTTTTCTAGCTGTGTTTTCTTATTTGATGTTATAATATTTTTTGTATCTGTTGTGTTTTTCTAATTTGTGTTTTGTCTTTTTTATTTGAAGCTGAACTTTCTCATTTTTGCAGGGATTTTTAATTTGTTGTGTTTTCTAATTGGTTTTTGTCTTTTTTATTTGTAGCTATGATTTCAAATTTGTTCTTGTGTGTTTGTAAATTATGTTTCTTAGTTTCTTTTTCTGTTTTGTTATTTGTCATTGTGTTTTGCCCTCCGGGGCATTGGTAGCTCTTTCATTTAAAATAGTAATAGTAATAATAACTTGAATATTTGAAAACTTTACCCATTCTTAAAATGAGTATGCATTTTTCACTCTAACTTTGTAGAGATAAATATTATATCAATTTGAGGAATGGAAGCCCAGTTTCTTTTGCAAAACAATGAGTTGACTTCCTTTAGCTAGAAGAAAAAAACTTCACTTTCTCTACATTCAATAAACAGCGGCAGACATTAATGGCAAATCAAAAAAGCGTTGTGTTGTGCTGCACTTCATTGAGTCTTCTTAGCATCCAGTGCTTGTCCCTGTTACATAAAGCCAACCTGGCAGCAGCACAGATGAATGTGTACAGGACTGCACCACAGACACTGATTTAGTGTTGCAGAATGGCGACAGATAGATAAATCAGGCAACAAGGCAGTTGTTATGTCATAACTCCCCTCTGTAGAAAAATAAGTAGGGCAATGGCACAGTTTCCCCCTTGCTCTGCTCTCCCTCCCTCCAGCCTTGTGCCCACTCATGTCTCCTCTCTGCGATTACACCATGTCATGAAGTAAAGATTAGAGCCGCCGCGCTGTACTTTGGTAGGCAGATGAGGTGTTGATATTTTGTTAAAACGCTGCGTGTGTCACGAAGGAGTAAAGACATGACAAGAGAGAAACAAGAGGAAGAAGGAAGGGAGGAGGAAGAGGGTGAATGGCTAATCTCTAACAGAAATAAGATCTTACGTAAGCGAGCATGCTGTCAGGCCGAGTTATCCCTGCCCTACTGTTTGGCTTCCAGTGTGTGTGCACGCCATACACACCAGAGTGCGTGTGTGAATACATGTGTGTGTAAAACTCTTCCTGACCATGTACCCGGTGACCCTGCGTGTCTTTATTCATGTGCTGGTGTGAGATTCAAACTCATTGATCAAGAAGCACGAAACCATTCATTGTCCCAGTGTGTTTCTGTCTGTGTGTAGTCACCGACCAGTCTGCTAGATGTCCACTCTGCGTTGATCGCCACTTGGAATGTCAAATGTCACATCAGGTCATTCATGGCATCTGCATGTGTCCGTGGCAACACAAGAATGTCCACATAAAAGCACTCAATATTTTAGAGAAATAACACATTTACTCTGTGCAACTTACTCTTTGCAAGGTAGCACTGAAGGACAAACACAAAACACAACAACAAATTAGAAAACAGAACATCAAATCAGACACACAACAATTTTTTTTAAATCAGAAACATTGCAAAAAAGCAGGGAACACGATAAAAAAAAAAAACTTAAAACAAATCATATAAAAATAGCACATGTTAACACAATTCAAATTAAATACACAACAAATCTAAAAACACAATGTCAAATCACAAAGCAATAACAGATTACAAAACACAACAAATAAGAGAACAAAACAACATATAACAAAAACATGTGAAAACATGCACACAAATTGTAGAAAACATCAAGTCTAAAAATTCAACAAATAATGAGAAAAATACAACAAAAAGAAAATAACAAACAAAAACAAAGTAGAAAAATGACAAAAAATTAGAAAACTCAAAAAATCTAAAAACACAACATCAAATGTTATAACAAAATTAAAAAGAAATCAACAATGCAACACCAGATAAAAAAACAACAAATTTAAGAACACATCAAATCTAGGAATCAAAACAGACAACAACAAATAAAAAAAAATAGAGTGCACAAAAACAACAAATAAGGAAGCACAACAACTCATGAAATCATGCCACTAAATGAGCAAACCACAAATAAAAAGCAAATTGCAGATTCTAGAACAACAAATCAAAAAGTAACAAATGACAGTATACAGTAAAAGATTTCAAGACAAAACAAATCAGAGAATACAACAAAGAAGAATACCAAAAATTTAACAAAAGGCAGAAAAAAAACAAAAACAAAAACATCGACTCTTGAACACAACAAATTAAAAATCACAACAGAAAACACAACAAATATCTGAAACAAAAACAAAGGAGAAAACTTTAAAATAAGAACACACAAAAAATCTTATAAACAAAAATTAAATCTGAAAAACAAAAGACCAAGTTTTATAACACAACAACAAATCAAAAACACAACAACAAATCTTAAAACACACCATCAGGTCAAAAATCAAAACTGTAAATCCGTAAACACAATAACAAAAATCCAACATTCAGAGAATACAACAAATAAGCAAGCACAACAGCACAACAAAAATACACAAAATAAGTTAGAACATATGCCAACAAATAAAAAAACCCATCATCAAATAAAAATAAAACTAATTAAACAAATTGAAAAAAAAACTTAGAACATGGTAGACCACACATTACTAAATTGCCAAACAAAATGAACAAATAAGAATATAAGATATAACAGGAAACAGATAAATACAAGCTAATATAATGAGGTTGACCCCCTTTCTTTTGGCCCATCTCAGCAATGTTTGGTAGAAAATACTTAAGTTTTGCATTGCAGTGTGACCTTTAAAGTTGATAAGTCAACTGTGGTCAGTATTTTTTCAGACAATGTATACAACAAATAAAGAAATGTAAAAAGAAAAAACTGTTAATGAAGAGTATGACTGGCTTTTCATCTGTCAATGAGGAGGCTAGCAGAAAAAAACTTTATTTCAGTGATAAAAAGGATTTACAGTGACAGAGCTTCTACGTGATGTTGTGATAAAATAAACTAGACCAAAAGAAAAGTGTTGCACTCTTACTTAAGTGTCAGAATATAAATACTAAATGTGACAGATGTGTTCTCTCTCCTCAGTACAGCTCATTCCTGTTCATTAAAGTCTATTTACAGTCTATCTGTGTACGGAGCCCTGCTGTTTCCTTCCTCCTGGCTGCCTTTCTTATCATCATTACAAACTGTGTGTATTGTTTGATCTCAGGCTCCTGGGTTGAGCTGGAGGAGCTGATCGCAGCCGTGAGCCGCAGAGAGAGTCTGACAGGGCCACAGGACAGCATCTCCTCTGCCCTGCAGGGAGAGCTGGAGAGGATCCTCCTGGAGGCACAGCTGGAGTGTGAGAGGAGTAGAGACAGGTAACTTTCTCTTTTGTCTTTTGTTTTGTTCTTGTTTTGCTTTGTTCTGTTTGGGATTGAAGAAGTGAGTTACACAGCAGGGTGTAAAACAAGAAGCACAAAATTATATTTCCTACTGTGCACTGAACAACTTTGCTTGTTTTTTATTCAACAAATATGCACTTAATTTGGTTGATTAGTTAAGAGGGTTTCTTAATGCACTTTGTTTAGTCATGGATGTCAAACTGGTGTTGTAAATGTCTCTGATTAATCCACAGCCCTCCACAGGCGGTATCTCCACAGATAACTGGTTCCCCAAGAGCAGCAAGTGAGCATGACAGTGACTACGCCCCCATACAGGTATTGGTTCTGCAACATTTGAAGGTGCTGGTTTACTCATCATTTAACTTCTTTTAGATTCATCTTCATCTGGATTGGTGACCACGGTTGGCATCACATTAAGCTTTCCTTGCAGATGGATCAGTCTGATTTAATGCCTGTGATCAGGCAGATCCATCTTGCCAAGCTCCAATGTACAACGATTGTAAGCAACCCAAAATGGGATGGCCCAATCAGAGTCCTTTGGAGCAGGAAGAGGTGGGAGCTACAAGTGACACGACAGCAGGAAGTGACTACTTGGACAGAGATTAGCAAAGATGCTAACAGCTTCAGTGGCAGGTTTATCGGATCTATATTATATGAAAAACAACACTACAAACTTCTCAATAGGAAGGATAGTATCACTCCACTTCTGACATGTTTGCCTTGAGTTTTTTTAACCAGTAGTTTATGTTCTGTCCTTTAAACCGCCACAGTAGCGCTAGCCTGCAATTATCTGATTGGCCCGTAATGAATGTGATTGATGGAGCAATCATACAGTCACTTACCGGATATTCTTTGGAAAGGTTCTGGCCATTCCTAAACATGGTGGACTAGTAAAATATATTGAAGGTCCATCTGGTGTGCCAGGTTAGCACTATATGTCATTCGTCTCCAAGGATTAGCCAAAACTAAAGCCAATGCAGTGGCAGATGTTGAAACAAACAAGAGTACCTTTTAATAATGGAATTTGATCAACATTATTAGCAGTGTCTCAAATTAAATATAAACAAAGAAATATTTACTCAATACACTTGCTAGCATTAGTTAACATAGCTACAAAATAAACCGTCCAGTCAGACTTGTGGTTGAACCAGAAAGCAATAAAGCTGCTTTGGCAAAGAAATTCCAAAGATTTCATATCATGGACATTGTAATAAACAGCATTTAAAGGTGAGTTTATGTATTTCCGTGTGGACAGGGATGGTTTTAAAACTTGAGCCTGTGGTCAGAATTATTTTTAATCATTTTTTAAAACAGAGGGAAAAACTCTGCTTTTGAAAATACCCACCTACACGTAGACATAGCTTCAGGTTATATTTTCCAGAGCAAAGATTCATTGTTAGTTGCAACTCAGATGTGAAGGAAAAGGACAAGATTCTTGTCCAAAAGTGGTGAAAATCCACACAACACTGAAGATTTAACCCAAAAGATTTTCATGCCACAAATCTAAACCACAGTTACTGTAGTGCGTAATGTTGTACAGGTTAACGTGGCATTGGTTTAATATCCATAGCAGTAGATGTTAGCCTTCCTTACAAATATTGGCCCAGTGGAAAACAACGCGTAAAAAATAGCCTGTTCTGAGTAAGGCTGAAACTGAGGGGTTTGCAGGCATGCTACTTACAGTGCTTAATGTTATTGTGTTGTCTTGATTCAGTATATTTGAATGCTGCTATCAGTAAAATATATTTTATTCTGTCATATCAGCACTCAATTGAATGCGTCCTCTTCATTGTTTGGTGGTATTTATTTCAGTTATGAACAAATCACAGATAAGAAAACTTTGGTGTATGTCAGAACCCCCATTAAAACCAGATTTCCTCTAAAGCGATCACAACCAATGTTTTCAAGAAAACTATTTTTTTTCGCTTGTTTTTATGTCATCCTACCAGCCCTAGTTTTTCATATTCAGTATATTTCTAGTTGACATTCCCATCATTTTATTCATTTTTCGTTGTGCATGCACTCTCCTTGCTCTTTGTTTTGTTTCTTGCATATCATGTTATTCTTGTTGCGTGTTGCAGGAGGAAGTTGAGCGGCGAGGAGACACTGACTGGGTCTGGGATTGGTCTAGTAGACCCGAAAATATGCCCCCAAAGTAAGACCAGCCACATTTCTTTAAAACTTGGTTTGCTCTGATATCTAGACCAAATCTAACTTATATAGTGTCTCATTTTTAAATTTTCTGCTATCTTTTAGAGACAAAAAAACATATCTCAAAACAATTTAAGAAGAAAAGAAAAGAACAGAAGAAGAACCCACTGGGGTAGTTTCTGTCCCCAATATTACAAAAGGCCACAACGTTTTACTAACTAACATTAAGAACACATGATAAGAAGAAATTGGACATATCTAATTGTTCAAAAGCCTGACAGGAAGCTTCAGTTCCTCTGAGGGTCAAAATATAGACCTAATAATAACACAACTATGTTTTTCCATCAAGAAAATGTGATAAAAAGTCCTACTTACAGATTTATCACTGTATCCACAAATGTGATGCATTGAAAAAGTTCTACACTTCATGGCTGATTTATCCATCCATTCATTTTCTATACTGCTTATCCCTTTTGGGGTCTCAGGGGCCTGAAATCTATCCCAGCTGTGATTGTATGAGAGGTAGAGGACACCTTGGACTTGTTTGCAAGCCAATCGCAGGGCCACATAGACACAACCATTTACACACTCATTCACACCTAAAGGCAATGAGTCACCAATTAATCTAACAAGAATGTTTTTCGTCTGTGGGAGGAAGCCGGAGTGACCAGAGAGAACCCTCATATGCACAGGAAGGACATGCAAACTCCACACAGAAAGGCCCTGACTGACATGGGATCTAAACCAGCAACCCTCATAAAGATCTGTTGTATGGTTCCAGAGACGCAAGTAAACAATGATGAGTGTCACAGCTTGGGGGCGCTGAAAAACAGAAAGTCATGTTTGATACGATATTTAAAAACAGCATTCTTTCTACCAGCACCTCCAAGGCTTACTTATAAACAATTTATGAACAGTTTGTTCAGTCTGTACGTCAATTGACAAATACTTGTTTACTTTGTAAGGTTACCCAGAGACCAAAGTTACCACATAACTCCCTCCACAAACAAACATATTCATAATTAACTAAAGGAACATTCTGTGTTACTGTTTCTGGCTCTTGTTGAAAGAGAAAACCTGCTTGAAAGTTTAAGTTTTATGTCTCTTCAGTTCTCTGACAGCGCCTTATAAAAGCTGTCTTATATTCAGTTTGTGGATTTTCCCTTTGAGTATAGAGAAACGTATGAATCACCCCTCGTTTTATTTACTCTACTACACTTGACACCTCATCTTCTGCAATACAATAACTCAGTCTGACAGGTATGAGCTCTTAATGGCCGCAGACTGTCTGCACTACCTTTTTATGGATTCTGACTCCTCTCTCTTGTGTTCTCATTATCTGTTTATATTTTTATTCTTGCTATCTGCATTTCTCATCGAATGCCCTCCCCCCTCTCTTTTTCTCTGTTATTTCTGCAGAGAGTTTGTGTTTCAACACCCAAAGCAGCAGAGCTCCCTCAGTGTTAGGAAGTCAGAGGTGATGAAACGGGGCCTCTTCTCCTCTGACGTTCTCCTCTTACTCGGCCCCTCACTGCTGGCTTCACACCTGCTCACACTTGGAGTCGGGTGAGACGCATACTCATTTGACATTTTGTTACACCCTAATATGTTTAATAACCTTGAAGTAATGGTCTAAAGCCAGGGCGCCAGAGGGTCTTGAGGGGTCTAGGCTCTGTCAGCTTAGAAGATGTCTCTCACACACACACCATTGTGCACCTACAACAGTAAAACAAACAGTCAGAGCATCATAATAGACAGTATGTCAGAGCAATTACAAGGATTAGGTGCAGCGGATGGTGGAAAAACATTCACTGAGCAACATGTTGATATGTCTTTGACTAGAGCAGTACAGAGTGGTGCAGGAATAAGTCCAAAATGCAGAAATGAGTTAGAACTAAATGGGATTTAGAATACTGGTTTTGGATAAGTTTCTGAAATAAGGTTGTGATGAACACACGCACATGAGATTTCATTGTTTAATGAGAAATAATAAAATGCATCTGATTTTGGCTGCTATTTAATCTTGAACTGTTGTTACGTGTTTAAAATGATGGTTGCTAACTAACTGCTAACAAGGACTACAAAAATGGCCAACGGCAAGCATTTCTGATCATTTTTTATCAATTTTGTGGCAGTTTCAGTTTCCATAAAACAACTCACAAGTTGCAGTTTGATGTGCTTTAGGTTAAGTGACAATGTAGCACATCTTGATATGTGACTGTTGCTCAGACAAACAGCACAGTTTCAGTGGATAAACAATGTATTATTCAGTCCTATGTAAAAGTCAACAGAGGGCAATAAAATCAATATAGATCAAAAGCCCCTCACTGGAACTTTAAAAACAACATGAAGATGTCCCTTTGCATAGCAGGGAAACTATCCCAGGGTCATTTTGAATTGCATGAGTGACATTCAGGGGGCTGTACTCTTGTAGAAAAACTAGAAGATACAAGGTTTTGCCTCATTAGCAAAGGCAGCAAAATATACAAGTCCAAGTGCTGTATATACTAGTATATCTCTACATTCCAAGTATTAATGATTAACCTGTGGGCCCTACATTATATAGACAAGTAGGCTTTGAAAAATGATCCCAGTGCTGAAGTGCAAAACACGCAGTTTGACTGCCCACTTGGGGCTGGCTGCAGAGGCACCAGAACAGATATTAATTTATCTATTAAGATATCAGTTTCTACATGTTTACAGACTGGTATGAAAAGCTCATGCCCTTGAGTACTTATGGAGTAAATTTGACTATAAATAACTAATCTGTATTAATTTCTGGGGAGCTAAAACTAAGGGTAATAAATAATCAGGGTGTGGATAATCCAAACCCTTTATAGGCAGGTGTGTTGTGGTTGTCTGCGAGGA
Source organism: Cetoscarus ocellatus (assembly GCA_037902135.1). Taxonomy (NCBI): domain Eukaryota; kingdom Metazoa; phylum Chordata; class Actinopteri; order Labriformes; family Labridae; genus Cetoscarus; species Cetoscarus ocellatus. The sequence continues at coordinate 145,474 of JBAMNC010001403.1, read as the reverse complement.
GGCTTAAGGCCTGCCTCAGCTCAACTTTTTTACCTGATGACAGGTTGACTTCAAATTACTTGAAGGCAGCATTATCACGATAGTGACTGCAAGTGTCCTACTTCCAGTGTCCAAATGTTAACTTTAGAAACTAACGAGAGACTCAACTAAGATAATGCCCATGTTAATTGTTGTTTATAATGCAAAGAAAGGCTGTAAATATTTAGGTTGGGAAGTGTGCATCTTGGAAGCCAGACGCTACTTGTTGGTAATAAAGTGTTGCAAGTATGATGTATTAATGCAACTTACATGTTTTGTACATCATGATAATATTTATAATTGAACCTGACTTTTAACAATTTTGTACATAAACATAATTTGAGAGAGTAAAAAGCAATAATCAAGCTTTTGCGGAACTTCAACATGACGGTTGGACTTAAAACAACTACCACACTTCAAACATAAAAGGTTATTTTGCAATTTGTTGTTTGAGAATTTCCTCTGAATCAAAATTACCTGATTAAGTTGGTTTCCATGGCTGCAGCATATATATATATATATATATATATATATATATATATATATATATATATATATATATATATATATATATACACATACATACATATATATATATATATATATATATATATATATATATATATATATATATATATATATATATATACACACATACATATATATATATATATATATATATATATATATATATATATATACTCATATATATATACATAACCGGCTGTTCTCCACTGAACCAGCCAAAGTGTACTCTCAGTGGCAAGGGAAAATATCTGCATTTGCAGATATGACCTCGTATTAAAAATCAAAATTCAAAAGTGTGAATCAATCAATCAATCAATCATTATCTGTAATAGCGCCAATTCATAACAAGTGTTATCTCAAGACACTATACAATAGAGCAGTCTGAAGACAAACTCTTCAATTTTTGGATACACATATATGCATAGATACATGTATAAAATACACATATACATAAATATTCACATACATACACCCAACATGAAGCCATCATGGCGGCAACAAAAAAACCCTCTGTTGTGCAGTAGGAAATCTTGAATGTGGATCCCAGTCTCATGATGAACAGCCATCCACACAAAGCTGTGTTGGGTGTGTGAGCGAAGGAAGGGAGGTGGGCAGAGACAAGTGGACTAAAGTAAGGACTAAAGCTAGTAATAGATCCATGAGCCAATCATAGACCTGTCGTCGTCATATTTGCTGAATATAAATTTATTGGAGGTTAGCCCCTTGAGATGCAGCATCTCGTTTTCAGGAGGGTCCTCATGTCTGTATGGTTGTTGTGATAGTTTTTATAGAAGTATAATCAATAGTAATCATGAAAAGAGTAATAATCTAATATTTACATTAACATCTACAGTGATTATAAGGTAGAGATGACTGACGTTGAATAATACAACTGCTGATAACAAAGGACTGAAAATAAGAATTTATGACAGCGAAATCTGTCCCCACCATATTTGTTGTTGAGTATAAATTCATTTAAGATCAGCCTCTTCTCATCTCATTTTCAAGAGGGATCTCATGTCTAATGTCTACATTAACAACTATAGTGATTATGAACTGGAATGGGGCTAAAGAAATGGCCAAATATTTGTTATATCTGTAATTGTAGTTATTGAGGCTTCGTAACTCCACAGCAGGCAGTCTGCACCAAGGACCATGGCTCCCAGGCCACCTACAAGACAAGAGCCAGAGACGAGTACAGGAGCTAACAAAAAGGGGCAAAGGAATATATATAGAGAATGCATTTTATGTTTCAAAATGATACGTTCAAATCCTGTTTGCATATGTTTATGCTTATCTCAGGTTTTCATCCTAAAGGCTGTTGCAAAATTTCCCATACTTTCGGCCTTGGGAACTGGAGGTGCTAAAATGCTAACTAACTTCTGTGTTTGTTTTTTCAGTGAACTTATTCCTGCACCACTCTGTTATGGAAATAAGACCAGACTTAAGACTTACATTACTATTAAACATAATTTATTTACTGAGGCCAAGGCTGAAGAATGACAAGTCATGAGACCATCTTACACCTAACAACCACAGTCAGGAACATGCCCCAAATCCAGCACAACTTTTTTCTTTTTTAATGATGACTTGAGAAAATTGTCTGTGACTTTAAATTTGCAGGAAAAATCATTAGGCGTAGGGCCAGCATTCGACAGCATTGAAAAGTTGTAAATATGGGACCTCTGAATCACGGGTGGACAGTAGAAACAGGGGAGCTATCCTGTTGTGCTTAAGTGCAAGCAGAAATATGCTTTTGGGAAATCTGGGACCAAAGACATGAATCAAAAGGAGGATATGTGCCCTTTGAACCTCCAAAGCTTCAAAGATGAAATGAAGTTAAAGTTACTTATTAGACTTTTGCTGTTTTTGAGTTGAACATTCAATAAACAGCCATTAATAATGTCTTTTTTCTCTTTTGCAGGATCTACATAGGAAAGCGACTGGCGGCTTCAACAACCAGCACGCTGTGACGTCTGCTGAAGCCCATCTTACCCATTTGCTCACCGTCTGACCGATAAGGTCACAGTCCGCCCCCTCCACTGCACAAATTTGCCTCCTTCCTTCTTCGTCAACCAGGGCAACCTTAGGACCCCGCCTGTGTGTCCCTCTGTCTCCGTGTTCATCTGTCTTTCTGTCAGTCTGTGCGTGTCGTAGGGCCCGGGAGCGGATGGATGCCGACCCATGAGTCAGACTGAGGTCACTATTACTCTCCTGCAGAGTAACACTGATCTCAACCAGCTTAAGTGAAATCAGAACAGAGACTGCCCAGCTACAAGAGAAAGGAGAAAAAGGAGAAAGCGAGGGAGAGTTTCTACCAGCTAGAACAATAAATCCTTTTGATAGGAGGAGATAAAAATGGTTCGTTGGGAACAGTGTGCTCGGCAAAATGAAAAAGATAATATGTGGTAGCCTTTTTGACCCAACCTTTGAAAAAGCAAAATGTCTGTCATTTGTCAGAAGTAATGACCCTCTGTGTGACTGGGCTGCTAAAAGTGGTACTCAGGGTTTTGTTCTGCCCTGATGGGGAATCTAATGTAGACTTTTAGTTGGTTGAGTGAATGTAGAAGCGGCTCTGGTTGTGCTTTTTGTCCCGTAAACCGATTAAATATCTGACCTCTGACAAAGACAATCACGATCCCATTAAACTTCACTCCTCGAAACCTTAATGTGCCTCTAGGGTCTTTTATTTTCTCCTCCAGCTCCGTCCAGGCGGCATTTGGCCTACACGTGTTCATCTGGTTTAATAACTTTTCAGAGAAGTCAAACATTTCCAGCCAACAAAGCACAAAGATTTGCTGAAGTCGACCTGGACCTGTGACTTTTACTGTTTGTTTATGTTGTATTTTTAGCTTTTATGGTACAATAGTCTGGATGTTATTTCTAGGTTTTTTGTATAAAACAAAAAGAGAAAGACGACCCACTGTGTTGCTAACTGCCTGCAAATGAACCAAAGCATCTGTTTAACATTTACCCCTTTTCCATCTGAGGTAAATCACTGGAAATTACTCTGCTGATTTGTGTAGATAAGCTCTTTTTCCTTGTGCTTTTTTACTGACTACCAGTGATGACTCTTGCAGAAATGTCATGACATCACTCCGTTGCTTGTTCCTCTCCATCTGCCTTTGTCATTCTTCACCTCACAAGCTTTTTTTTTTTTTTCAAACAAGCTGCTCTGACCTGTCAACGATTTGACATTTTATTGCTTTCCCGTAAACCAGGAAGCCGTTTCCTCCTAACATCTCATGAAAATAGCAGGCCTAGATTGTGAATGGTTCGGCTGCAGGAAAAGCACAGTGCTGCCTCGAACATAAACGCACCCATTTGTTGTCCAGCCTGACCAAGCTCAAAGTGTTTATCAGCCATTAGCACGGTGTTTGATGTGAGGGGTCCTGCTGAGCTCATTAAGCTATCCCTAGACACACGGAGCTGACGGTGCAACAACAAGAGCACCAAAGCACCTGGTTCCCATTCACAGACATCTTCACCACTCACACCCACAAGAACAGAGAAGTACAGAAGCAGAGTTACCCGTGCACGTTTGGCTTGGATTAAAATCAACAAGAACGTACAGGAATGAAAGAGTACACGTGCAGAGGAAATGTCAATTCATCATTCTTAGCTGTAGAGGCACAATGGCTTAGGGCCAATCATAAGAGTAAATAAGAGGGAGAAAATTTCAATTTTGTGAAAGATTATAAAGTTGAAAATTAATGACAAAACAAACCCAGAAATCTCATGTTTGGGAAAGAAAAAAAATACGTCTTGAGTAAAAGGGGTTGTCAATTTAAAGAAGCTGAACTTTCATTTAAAATTAAAAAGTAAAGTAGCTGATCGCATTGATAAAATCCTACAAGATGAAGTTCTTACCCTGTATCACGCCTGCCATTGAGAACCTGGTCAACTTATACTCTGTACTTAAACTGAGAAATAAGTAATAAATTGTGTTTTCAGCTCAAATGGTCAAATTATCAGTATCAGACTTTAAAGAGACATTGTCATAAATTACGGATTTTTTAAGAATTCAGAAGAAAAAGACATTGATTCATACAAGGTGATTTGTATGTCCATCAAGATCAGTGTTTTAAGTTTCAAAAAGTCAAAAGTAAGTCTTAAAATTTAAAAGATTTCCTATTTCATACATCAAAATAGTACAATTTTATAGTTTAGTTCCTCCAAAATTTAGAACATTATAATTTAAAAAAATCAATCTGACTTTTTGATCTTCTAAATTTAGCTATTTTTTCCCCAAAAATTTATGATAATATTAATAACTTTAAACTATTTAAACGAAACATAACAGATTATTATTGTTTTTTTTAGAAGAGGCTCTTAAACATTATACAAAGGAAATCTGACATACTGGTACACCATTTTTCTTTTTTTCAAATGGTGCTATTGTGGTAAAACACAAAACAATGAAGGCATGCTCTAGAAGTTAAAACCATTACCATCATGATGAAGTTTAGAGCAGAGGTCCCCAACCACCGGATCATAGACCATTATGGGCAGTTGATCATTTGAGAAACAAAAATAATTAATGGTGTTTCCTTTTTTAAAATAATTGAGACCAATTTTTTTTTTTTTTTTTTTTGTTAAGGATGACCTGATCCTCACATAGTCGCCTGTGCAGTCAAGCTGCACAGACTTTAAAGTCAGACTCTCTTTTACTGCTGTGATGAACAGAAAGTACAACCTGAGATAAATTCAGGGTTAAATCTTGTGGTCATTCACTCTTACATCTGTGCTCTGATTGTAGTTTTAAAAATATTTGACTCTGCACAATGTGTGCAGTTGGAGAACACGAGACAAACGAGAGCACTACAGCTTCCTGACGTGGAGGGAGACAGAGGTAAGAACTTATAAAATAAACATGAATTATTATTTAGCTACAATGTCAAGTGGTGACTTTCAGCCAGTATGTTCCAACATGTCATTGTTAATCACTGATGAAAACAGAGTGAGTCCTTCTGAGTGTCTCTTTATTGGTGTTTAGTAACAGACCCATGGCTTCTTGTACAGTGTTGTGTGGATTATACTGTGCACAACACATTGTTTCAAATTGAAAATATATTTCTGAGCCAATGTTACTAGTTTTGAGGGGGAACTACATAAGTAAACATCAGGTTTGTTTGTCTTAAAGGTGACACAGGTGACATGTAGAAAAGACAAATGCTTCTAGTTTGAGTTCTGACTTTTATGAGGTGCTCAGGGTAACATAACTACATATGGGAAACATTTGACGTAACATGTGATGTTACTTATGGGGCAGATACCCAGGAAATAGGCAAAGCAAGCGAACCACTTATTTTGTCAGATCTGCAGCAAGCACAAACAAGATGTCTACCTGGTGAGAATTTTGCTCAAGTCTGCAAAATCTGCACATTGAGAAAAAGCACTACGGGCACCATCCTTGTTTATGTAGAGTTTCTCTTCACTGTCGCTTATTGTGTATGTCACTCCTTTGACAGCGATGCACGTCCCCCTGGTGCCCCACTCAGGCTCGCAATGCCATGACGGCACTGTGACCTGAGTGACTTAGGACGCCAGTTTCACACTGTGGTTGGACTAATATGATTCCCTCCATGTGCAATGACGGCGGGACATCAGCACAGTACACTTGCACAAATGTAGTGTGAAAAAAATGTTTATAAAATGTATTTAAATAGACTCTGCCAACACAAAAGTTGTCAGGTTGGAGTAACACAGCAATGGCTGCTTTGAAGGGGGGTTCCCTCAATCTGACCGACTGGTCACTGGGCCAATCAGAGAGCCAACAAAGAGTCGATTACCAAGAGGCAACAAAACCAGTGGAACTCAAAGAGGCTTATTCAAGGGTACTGCACACTGTGGACTTAAGATTTGTTGACTATTCTCCTCACTAATTCCTTTTAATGAAAAGGCTGAAGACAGAAAATCAAATACCTAGATTTAGTGTTGGCTTGTTTTTAACTTGAGTCATTTTTTTTGTCATCGCTTCATGCTATCATGTTTCCACATCTAATCCATTACTTTGATGAGAACTTAGCCAATCAAAATTACTATAAAGCTATAAAAAATAAGAATGATCCTTTAAGCTGTGAATGTTAGCCTGTAGATCGTCCCAGATTCAGCCCCCTCTAGAACCATTTATCCTCTGCTTGGGGCAAACAGGCAGTCACAGCTGGGACAGGCTGCTGTAAATCATCATGTTCTTACACGGTTATATTCCCTGTTTGCTGTGAGCCTTGGTGACTTTTCCTAGCGGGGGACTGTGTTAAGATCCGTCTACCCTGTAATATCCTCCCTGAAAAAAGAACATTTAGTACAGTGGACAGCCTTAAATGCCACATGTAATTTTCCGAGTGTCAGACTTTCGATAAATGATGAAAAGAAGTCTGAGAATTAGGAGTTGCGAAAGAAAGTCTGTCTTTGTACAAGTCTTTTGTGTCTGTTAAAGGTGAAGGAGGACAGAGGCTGAGACACAGTGTGGAAGAAATCTGTTCATTTCCTGGGCTGAACTGAAGAGATTGGACATCTGTCTCTCTGGGAAAAGCATTATCTTCCCTCTTCTATACTGCGAGACAGGAAATATAGACTACGGTTTCAAAGGGTTTGGATGCAACAAAGAAATTCAGTTAAACTGGTGCTGAATCTGCGCCTTAACATTTCTTACAAGGTCACTGATTCGGAGCCGCCGTCTCCAGTAACTTCACTTTACCACATGTGACCCACTTCTCCCTTGTGAACTGCTTATTATAAGGAACTGAAGATTTTAAGTCTACACAAATAAATGACGTACTCCATCTCGAATATCAGACAAACATGCAGCTCACCAAACCCGTGGACTCCCACTAAACATTTTGATCCCAGTCTGTGGGATATAATAACTGAGCTCACACAAAATAAATAAACTCATCTTTTAGATCTAAAATGTGGTTCAACAGATGGTGTTTTGAGGAAGGTTGTTGTCTCTTCTCAATCCAAAGTGCAAAACACAATAACAAATTATACAACCCAACAACATCAAAACACTACAGCAAATAAACACAATTGCAAATTGAATAACAACATATTAAAAAACCTCTATAGCAAACCAAACGTATTTTAAACTGTACTATTCCTCTTTAAAGAAAATGCCCCTAAATATGCTCTGTTTTTTACTTCCTGAGGTTTATTATGTCATAGATACAGACTCCACCTTCATGTGTTTCTTCTGCTCATCACAGGCAGACACTTTGACTGTGCTGAAAGCCTGTAACCCTTCCTGTAACCCTCAGATGTGGCTGTTTCCAAAGGGGAGGGAAAGAGGGCTGCATCTAATTCTCTACAGAAATGAAATTAATAATTTAATACATTAAACTTACACCAAATCCTTGCTCAATAGACACCCAAGACATGGTGAACACAGTCAAGCTGTCAGGACATAGGACCTTTAAGTTAAGAACTTAAGAACTTCAACATTTAAACACAACAACAAATCAGAAAACTACTACTGAACAAATTAAAACATAAAGAAGTGCAACAACATATAACAAACCTCAACAACAAATCAAAAACACTATAACTTCTAGGTCAAACACAACAGTTAAAATACCTCTGCAGATCCAAAAACAAAAACAACAAATATAACAGCATCGAAAAAAAAAGAGCAACAAATGTCAAACACAACACAAAACTTCTATATTGAAATGGTGCAACATACCAGTGTGTTAAACACAATTAAAAACACAATGACAACTACAAATTAATAACATGTTAACTTATCTAAAAAGACAATCCAAAAACAATAGAAGACAACAAATCAAAAATCACTGACATATCCAGAATACCTAAAACAACTTAAACAACAACAACAACAACAACAACAAAAGAACATATTAAAGAAAAAAACAATTATAAACAATAAAACAATGAACACTACACTATATATATAAATACAAGAAATACAAAAAAGCAAATTGAAACAAAAAAACTACAACAGAACAAAGAAGACATTACAACAATTTTTTTTTTGCTGTTGTGTTTCCTTTTTTGTTGTACAGCTATTGATTGTTGAGTTCTCTGGCTGTGTTTTTCAATTTGCTGTGTTTTTGATTTGCCGTTGAGGTCTTCAATTTGTTTTATGATGTTCTTTTGTTTTGTCATGTTTTTGATTTTTCATGCTGTTTCATTTGTGGTTGTGTTTTGGAAAGTCCAGTTTGTTTTTGTTTTTTTTTAAAAATATATATATTTTCCATTTGTTGGTTTACTTATGATTTGTTGTGCTATTTGCTTTGTCCTCAAGATTTTCATTTTTGGTCTTTAATTTGTTGTTGTGTTTTTGATTTGTTTTTCATGTTTTCTTTTTGCCTTTTTTATTTGTTGTTATGTTTTATTTGTCTTTTTTTTCCATTTCTTATTGTATTTCTCAAATTAGTTTTAATGTTTGTGAGTGTAAAATTTCAGATGAATCTTTTCCTCAAAAACTTTTTTGGACAATCTTATTTACATTTCTGAATGTCTCAGCTATTTTTACATTTTGGCTCTGTTTAACAAATGACCCTGTGTGCTCTCCTGCTCCGTGTTTTTTTCCCATCGTTTGGCAGACTCTTCCAGCCCAGACATGCTCGCTCTCAATGTGCCAGAACTATGAAGGATTAATGGGAGCACCTGGAGTAAGACTCCATGGAGAACAATGCTGTGCTGTTCCCGCTGTGTAAACAAGCTGCTTAGCGTAGTGTAGGTGTGTTTTGTCTTCACATCCTGAAGAAGCCTTTTGAAGATGCTCTGCTACAAAGAAACCTTTCTGAACATGATGAAGGAAGTAAAAAGTAGACTTTTTCACATGAAAGTGCATTTGAGTTATAAAAGGCGAGAAAGAACAAGAATAAAGCTGCTAGTAGCCTTCAATCATGGGTGCATGTCACATAAAGGGACTGCTTTTTGACTCCCACTTCAACTTGCTAATATACCGTAAAAACTCGAGACTTTGGGGGCCTTACTTCGACAGCATGATGTCTAAATGTATTGATACAGAGTGGTTTGTTTGTTACAGTTCACTATCTAGATGTAAGCTGCATTCACACACTGACACACTGCCGCCAATTTTTGCTGATGTATATGTGGCGTGAGGGAGGCTTAAGGTAAGTATTTTTGCTGACAATGCCATCCAGGTGAATTTCACCTCTGGGAATTACAACCAGGAATTTGTTTGCTCACTTGAAACTAGAACAATTGTACTGATTCATGATACAACTAGGCAGAGGCAGGTTACAGTACAAAAGTAGATTTTTATTCTATGACATGTTTTAAAATATGCACAGTATAATAAACCACAAAACAAAACCCACATAAACAAAGTCTAAATTAGTTGGAGCCACCACCTTATCGCGGTGGAGGGGTTTGCGTGCCCCAATGACCCCAGGAGCTATGTTGTCGGGGGCTTTATGCCCCTGGTAGGGGCACCCAAGGCAAACAGGTCCTGGGGGAGGGGCCAGACAAAGCGTGGCCCGAAGACCATTATGGAGAGACACAACAATGGATCTCAGTTTCCCTTGCCCGGACGCAGGTTACCGGGGCCCCACCCTGGAGCCAGACCTGGGGATGGGGCTCGATGGCGAGCGTCTGGTGCCTGGGCCTGCGCCCATGGGGCCCGGCCAGGCACAGCCTGAAAAGGCAACATGGGACCCCCCTCCCATAGGCTCACCACCCATGGAAGGGGCCAAGGTGGTTGGGTGCAGTGTGAGCTGGGTGGCAGCCGAAGGCAGGGACTCTGGTGGTCCAATCCCCGGCTGCAGAAGCTAGCTCTAGGGACTTCTCTGGTGGGGAAGGAGCCTGAGCTGGTGCGTGAGGTCGAGCGGTTCGGACTAGATATAGTCATACTCACCTCGACACATAGCTTGGGCTCTGAAACCAGTCCTCTCGAGAGGGGCTGGACTCTTTTCCACTCTGGAGTTGCTGATGGCGAGAGGCGCCGGGCAGGGGTAGCAGTACTTATTGCTCCCAGGCTTGGGGCCTGTACTTTGGGGTTTACCCCAGTAAGCAAGAGGGTAGCCTCCCTCCGCCTTCAGATGGGGGGACGGATCCTGACTGTCGTTTGTGCTTATGCACTAGACAGCAGTTCAGAGTATCCACCTTTTTTAGACTCCCTAGAGAGGGGTGCTGGAGAGTGCCCCTTCTGGGGACTCCCTCGTTCTTCTGTGGGACTTCAACGCTCACATCGGCAATGACAGTGTGACCTGCAGGGGTGTGATTGGGAGGTACGGCCCCTCCGATCTGAACCCAAGTGGTGCTTTGTTACTGGACTTCTGTGCTCGTCACAGACGGTCCATAATGAACACCATGTTCAAACATAAGGGTGTCCATATGTGCACTTGGCACCAGGACACCCTAGGCCACAGTTCGATGATCGACTTTGTAGTCCTATCATCGGACTTGTGGCCGCATGTTTTGGACACTCGGGTGAAGAGAGGGGCGGAGCTGTCAACTGATCACCACCTGGTGGGGAGTTGGCTCCGATGGTGAGGGAGGATGCCCGTCAGACCTGGCAGGCCCAAGCGTGTTGTATGAGTCTGCTGGGAACGGCTGCCAGAGTCTCCCATCAGAAAGAGTTTCAACTCCCACCTCCGGATGAAGTTCGGCCATCTGGCGGGGGAGGCAGGGGACATTGAGTCCAAGTGGGCCTTGTTTCGGGCCTCTATTGTTGAGGCGGCTGATCGGAGCTGTGGCCGTAAGGTTGTCGGTGCCTGTCGTGGCGGCAATGCCCGAACCCGCTGATGGACACTGGCGGTGAGGGATGCCGTCAAGCTGAAGAAGGAGTCCTACCAGGCCTTTTTTGGCCAGTGGGACTCCGGAGGCAGCTGACAGGTACCGGCAGGCCAAGCGGAATGCAGCTTCGGTGGTTGCCAAGGCAAAAACCCGGGCATGAGAGGAGTTCGGTGAGGCCATGGAGAACGACTCCCGGACGGCTTCGAAGAGATTCTGGACCACCATCCAGCGTCTCAAGAGGGGGAAGCAGTGTGCTGTCAACACCGTCTATGGTGGGGATGCCATGCTGTTGACCTCGGGACGTCCTGGATCAGTGAAAAGAGTACTTGAAGGCCTCCTCAATCCCACCAGCATGTCTTCCAGTGCGGAAGCAGACCTGGGGGACTCCGTGGTGGACTCTGCTATCTCTGGAGCTGAGGTTGCTGAGGTCGCTGAGGTGGTCAAAAAGCTCCTTGGTGGCAGGGCTCCGGGGGTGGATGAGATCCGCCCGGAGTTTCTCAAGGCCCTGGATGTTGTGGGGCTGTTATGGCTGACACGACTCTGCAACATCGCGTGGACATCGGGGACAGTACCACTGGATTGGCAGACTGGGTGGTGGTTCCCCTTTTCAAGAAGGGGGACCGGAGGGTGTGCTCCAACTACAGGGGGATCACACTCCTCAGCCTCCCTGGGAAGGTCTATTCAGAGGTACTGGAGAGGAGGGTCTGCTGGATTGTCGAACCTCTGATTCAGGAGGAGCAATGTAGTTTTCGTCCTGGCCGTGGAACTACAGACCAGCTCTATACCCTCCATAGGGTCCTCGAGGGTGCATGGGAGTTTGCCCAACCATTCTACATGTGTTTTGTGGACCTGGAGAAGGCATTTGACTGTGTTCCTCGTGGGGTTCTGTGGGGGGTGCTCCGGGAGTATGGGGTAGCGGACACCCTGATATGGGCTGTTCATTTTCTGTATGACCGGTGCCAGAGCCTGGTCCGCATTTCCGGCAGTACATCAGAACCGTTTCCAGTGAGGGTTGGACTCCGCCAGGGCTGCCCTTTGTCACCGGTTCTGTTCATTACTTTTATGGACAGAATTTCTAGGCGCAGCCAGGGCGTTGAGGAGTTCCGGTTTGGTGACCTCAGGATCGGGTCGCTGCTTTTTGCAGATGATGTGGTCCTGTTGGCTTCGTCAGACCGAGACCTACAGCTCTCACTGGATCGGTTCACAGCAGAGTGTGAAGTGGTTGGGATGAGAATCAGCACCTCCAAATCCGAAGTCCATGGTCCTCGCCCGGGGGAGGGTGGAGTGCCCTCTCCGGGTCGGGGATGAGATTCTACCCCAAGTGGAGGAGTTCAAGTACCTCAGGGGTCTTGTTCACGAGCGGAGGAGAATGGACCGGGAGATTCGACAGGCGGATCGGTGTGGCGTCGGCAGTGATGCGGACTCTGCACCGGTCCGTTGTGATAAAAAGGGAACTGAGCCGCAAGGCGAAGCTCTCAATCTACCACTCGATCTTCACTCCTATCCTCACATATGGTCACGAGCTTTGAGTAGTGACCGAAAAAAACACGATCGCGAGTGCAAGCGGCCGAAATGAGTTTCCTTCGCAGGGTGTCCGGACTCTTCCCTTAGAGACAGGCTCAGAAGCTCTGTCATCCGGGAGTGGCTCGGAGTAGAGCCGCTGCTCCTCCACGTTGAGAGGAGCCAGATGAAGTGGCTCGGGCATCTGGTTAGGATGCCTCCTGGACGCCTCCCTGGCGAGGTGTTCCGGGCACGTCCCACTGGTAGGCGGCCCTGGGGAAGACCCAGGACACGCTGGAGGGACTAAGTCTCGCAGCTGGCCTGGGAACATCTCGGGATCCCCCGGGAGGAGCTGGACGAAGTAGCTGGGGAGAGGGAAGTCTGGGCTTCCCTGCTTAGGCTGCTGCCCCCGTGACCCGACCACGGATAAGCGGAAGAAGATGGATGGATGGATAAATTGGTTAAACTTATTCAAATCAACCCAAGCAACAAACTCAAAACAAACTAATAAACGCTTTCATGCACTCCTGGAAGGATTCTTCCAGGATCCTCCACAGCTCCGTCGTCACAGCCTTTTTGATGTCATCCACATCTTCAAAACGGGCCCCTTGATGACCCCCTTGAGGTTGGGGAAGAGGAAAAAAATCACACAGCCAGGTCGGGTGAGAGGTTGCTCCAGCACGGCGATGTTCTTCTCAGCCAGGAACTGTCGGATGCTTGGGGCATTGTGAGCAGGCGTGTTGTCATGGTGAAGCAGCCAAGACTTGTCCTGCCACAACTCTCACCTCTTCTCCCACACTGAATGAAGCAAATGCCACAGTATCTCTTTGTAGAATTGCTGGAATTACTTTGAAGGGGAAAACTCTTAGTTTGAAGTTTGGGTTTGAAATAAGTCTTTTGTGACACCAGTCCTGGAACTTTTCTGACACACCTCGTAAGCATGTCCACTCCTTATTGTTGAGTGATGTCCCAAAATGGTTGTACAATTTTCAGGAGCACCAAGCCAATTAGGCCAAAGTTTCCCAGATTGAGTGCTCTACAATGCATTACATCTATGTGGGTGAATGTTTGAAATCTGTCTACAATAATCAGGGGGCCATCGGGAAATTTACTGCACCAGCACAATTTTTCTCTCCATTTTAGATAAATTGACCTGCACTGAACACAACAAAATTGATTTTGATGATTACTCAATGTTGGTCAACATCAGCTACTATATATACTTTTTAGCCCCCCTTTAATTTAGCCTTTTTGTCTGTTAAAAGTTGGGCCTAAAGTTACTTTGAGACCAAGCCCCCTTTTGGATCCAAACAGCTAATGTCTTTATGGATATCTACAGACACTAATGACATAGGTAAGTGGAGACAAGGTGTAAATATGAGAAACAGGAAAAGGTCAAAGCTTTGTTGTTTAATCATGACAGGTCCTGTAACCTTGAGGAGTCCGTATTATTCCTAAACCCTGTTGTTTTTATATATTGAGTAACCCTGATCCACTTGTATTCTAAGTCTGTTTGAGATGCTCTATTTGAGCTCCTGCCACCTTAAGGCTCCCTCCCCATGTGGATCCAGTCTGCACTAATTGCTTGACCAGTCAACAATGTTGTAAATGGTCTGTCCATTGCTGCTCGTCACCATGTTGTCAATAGAAGGGTGCCGGAATGAATCCAAAAATGTGGATGTAAGTTAGCATTTTAGCACTGCCGGTTCCCACGGCAGAAAGTCTATGGGATTTCAGAATACCATTTCGGATAAATGCCTGAAAGGGCAGCATGGTGGCGTGTGTAAAGGGAAGGAACCATTATGCCTTAGAAATGTGCTAGCTGCTTTTAAGCTGAACCGCCATGTTGTAGTTCTATGATAACTTTAATAATTTTTACTCTCACCAGTTATGTTTAAGCTGTTCAAATTGTGAAAGATTGTTGGTGAGGATTATCAAGATAAACAAAACATGTTAAATCAGCACTATTTATTCTGGAAACACAAAAACAAACGTATAGTCTTTTTGTTGTTGTTTTTTAAGTTTTGAAAATAGCTGTAAAACTTTCTTCTTCCTCTCAGCAGTTTATTTTTGACTACTCATGTGTTCCGAGTTCCATGAACCATGCATACAAACTTTTATGTGGTAGCACACAACTACACTTTTCTCACTAGCGGGACATTTTCTGGCACAAGTAGCAAAAGATTTATGCAAATTGGTCGTGTAAAGCAAATATTTTTATGTCAAAGAACTCTTAATATCAGAGGTAATGATGACATTTACCACATTAAGGGTTCTCTTCATGAAAACTTCTCTCATTTGCGTCCTTCAGTTTTCTTGTATTTAAGGAACAAACACACTTTTACAACATGGCTAACCACAGCCGGTGGTGACCATAAGTCTCCTCGCTGCGGCTTTGTGTGCTGAGTTGCTCATTACGCCATGGGATGCAGCGTCTTACAAGCTCTGCTCTGTCCTACCTGATGAAGTTGCATAACAGCAGCCAGTCGGAGGGTCAGACAGGTCTCATACAGCACCTCATTAAACCTGCAGCATCTATCAAAAACCTCTACCCTGTCTTTAAAAGCACACTCACTCCAAACCTCAAATTATAGCATTAAATTGCATGAATATTTGCTATTAGGCAGACAGGGACTCTCAACTGCAGGCAGAGGTTCATTAAACAGACCCACATCCTGGTGCCTGTTTACACTGCAAACTTTAATGCCAAATTGTTGTATCATGATGCACTGAGTTTTCGGGAATCATCTAAAGCATATGAAATTTCAATTCCAGCACTTAAAAACCAATCAGAAATAAAAAAAAAAAAAGACGGTCTATGATTAAAAAAACAAGCCACAAATATGAGATGACAGATTTAAGTCAAAAAGATTTATGATACTAAGAACAGAGATTTAACAAGATAAAAAAAAATCATTAGATGAAAGTTAACATTAGGAGAAAAAAAGTCATACACTTAGGATAAGCTTTTCATCTCATAATTTCGACATCTTGTCTCACAAATATTTATTTTCATATATCTCATATGAATGACTTCAGTCTAGAGATTTTGATGTCTGGCCTCATAATCATGATTTTTTTTCTCATAACTCAGAGTTTTTATCTCAAAACTCTTGCTTTTTTGTTTTACCCTTTTATTCCATAAAGCATAGTGGTAATGAACAAAAGTGAAACATCAAATGACTGAGATTTCATCATTAAATTTCTTCTGGAGATCTAGAGTCCTTAAAGGCAAAGCTTATTCAAATTGTAACTGTGTCTTTTGTTTTAATGTTTTCAATTAAAATTGATGTAGAAAGTCCTTGTATTTCAAGCTTCCAGTTTGAATTATGTAAAAATGATTTTGAAAGAGAAGATTTTCTCTCACTTCTTAAATACGCAGGAAACAGATGAGGATATGTCTTGTATTCACATCACTCCATAAAATCACGTAATATTATTTCAGAGTGGGCGCTGTAACATAAACCTGAATACTTGTACAAACATCACCATTGTGCTGAAAGAGTAATGATGGGTGCGAAAAGGTTCTCTCGGGATAGCTTTCAGCAATGGAAGAACATATTGTTTCTGAAACAACAATGTGGTTTCAGTGTCTCACTGATTTCCCCACTATTATGCAAGTGCACTTAAAGACAGCCTCCACAAAGACGTCGCTGGATGTTGCGTTTGATGGTTTTGCCATGTGTAAACTTTGGATTCACTCTCAGACTCTCCAGCTGCTCCTTCAGTCACTCACACCAGCTGGATCCATTCATGCTCACTCAACTCTGTCTCAGTCCGTGTCTCACCTACACCTACACACCTCATATTGTGGAGGGGGAATGCTGTATATCATCGCCTGGGATACTTGACACCAAGTCCACCCCGCAGTTCTGTAAATTAATTTGTTTCCCACACAAACACCTCAAACTCCACTGATCCTTCTTTTACTTTTATAGCATGCAAGTGAGCGCTTAGAGATGGTAAATTTAGAGCACCATTTCTCTAAGTTGGCTAAAAACTTTCTAAAACTGTGGGACTGAATACCTTGTAAATTTACATTTAATGATACACTGACTTCCAAAAACACAGAAATTAGACTTAATGTTAAAGTCTGAAAGTCCTTTGATAAATTCTCACCTAATTTGGCACAACCAGTAACTTCCCCCTCTGGATGAATTTTGACAGCCTGACCCATGACCCAACAGTCAACATGGTGGACATGGAGAGGGTTTGATATACTGTTGACAGTCAGCAGTAGAGCTCTGGATATTTTGGTGTCACTTCCAAGTAGCGGCACCACTGTCCATCTTAATTTTCCATCCATTGTCACAAAAGACTCCTAAAGGGATAGTCCAGTATTTTTGAAGCTGGGTTGTATCAGGTACTTGACAATAAGTAAAGTGGCTGTAAGGGTTCCCAGCAGCACTGCACCTTTAAGACAAACAAGCTGAGACAACCTGTATGGTACACTGCTGTTGACGGCTACAGTTATTTTGCTTAATTATGTGAGTTTTATGTAAAAACGAGCCACGAAATTATGTTGGATCAATAGACTGGAAAAGCACTGGCCCATTGAGTTTAAATGGAGCCTTTGGAAGGTCTTTAATGCCCTCTAATGAATGCTGCCATACTGCACGGACCATCTCAACTGAACTTAAGCTCAATCTCCTTACAGACAGATAGGCTGTGTTGGGGCAGGAATTCAGGCCATCTTACCAATAGGGCCTCAGCTTTCCCAAACTAGAAATCCATAAAAAAAGAACAACAGGCATGATATACAAAATTCTCGCCCCTAACAGTGAGAGCACATAGATGTATAACAGTTTGAGACTAAAACCTTTTTTCACACCCATAATAACTGAGGTGTTAGGTTACTGCAGCCAGCCTCAAGTGGACACTCAGGGTACTACAGCTTTGCACTTCTGCATATGCCTTTATATTCAGCCCCAGAGGATGCCGCCTGGTTGGATTGAATGCCTGGGCTCAACCTGCCAACTGCAGTGTACCTGCAGTGGAACCAATGTAGAGCTGCTGTGAGCCTTTCAGCTACTTCACTAACTGTTGTCTGATACCTGATACAACCCAGCTTCAAAAATACTGAAATATCCCTTTAAGAGGATTTAAGTGCATCCACAAGCTTGGGATGAACATGAAGCCCCATTACTTTGATTTCTGACCAATTACCTCCAAACTCTAATCACTATAGTTTTCATTAAGTCTAAATAAAGTCATCACAAGCATAGCCCAGATAGAATGACATACAAAACAGAAATGCATCTGGCCCAGGCTATTGCCAGTGTGGGAGCTTAAAAGACAGAACAAAAAACCCTCAAAATACTGGTAATTTATTGTACAACATTAGAAAAAAGTTGGGTTTAGGCAACAAAAGAAACAATATTATTATTGTTATTCGTCCCAGAAAAAGGAAACTATCGATGAAAGCATTTTCTCTGTGGGTTTTATTGGTGTTAACAATAAAAAGTTTGGTCGAACAGCTTGTTTTTTTTCTATTCAGTCTCTTGGATACAGTAAAATGTCTTTTGTTTGTTATTATTGCACTGCATGCTCCCTATTAATCACCTTTTAATTGCCCTTGTTTGTGTTCTTTCCTTTTTGGTTCAGAGATTTTTAAAAAAGGGCTAATTGTTGGACCTCCCCGGTGAACACAAAACCCCTTTTCTAATGTCCTTAATGCATAAAACCACTGCCCCAGGTCATTGGTAACAGTGCATTTTTGTTCTAACTGTGGTTACAGCTATGCTATAATCTTCGGTGTCTGCTGGCAACTAGTCATGTGGAGAGAGGCAGAGTTATGAGTGTGAATTTCAGGGTCTCTGGATTTGGTTGTATTGGTATCACGTATAAAAATAGTCAGGGGATGGTGTCAGACACATTTGGGGTTTGGTTTTTATCTCAGAGCTTTAGGCAGCCTTCACTGTCTGACCTCATCCACCGCACCATGATGTGACTCAAGATCCTCCAGCAGACTTTATGTGGTGTGTTCAGTGACGGACCGCAGCTGCCGACCATGAATGGAGGTCTGTGGGGTTTGGGGGCTTTTTGTGATCCAGAACCCACACGTCTGTGAAGAGTCATTCTGAAAAACCAATCAGAGCGAAGATAAAACTCTGGGTGTCCTGTTGGGGTGCAGATCAGTGCACAACAACAGACTGAAGCAGCAGTACACAGGCAAACCAAACACCTGTGGTAGACGTATGGAAACAGTGACTCATTTGCTTCCTCTTGCTGCCATGGATACCTGTGTTTATCCTTTTTAAGTGGGACCATCACGTTGCAGCCGCTGAGGCTCCACTTTAATGACCTAACCAAGGATTCAAACATCATTAATTCAGAGGCAGTCTTTTCATTTTCAATGGAAGGCTTTCACCCATGGGAGATGGCTTTAAAGGTACAATATGAAGAATTTTAGCTCTGAAACATCTAAGTTACTTAAAAAAAATGACCTTTCTTACTCACACACACACACACCCCCAACACATAATGAAAGCACAAACATACACACCAATGTAGCAAAGAGGACACAGCTCAAATGTATGTGTTGGTGCACAAAAACTGAATTAAGTTAGGGTAAAATGTGTCCAATCTTTCCAGCTTTTAGTTCACAGATGGACCAACAGCACATCTTTGCACCATTAGCTTGATACTAACATATGTTGGAAGCTGCCATTAAAATGCTCATACATAACATCAGGTTTTAGTCATTTACACTTAAAAAACAATGAATTTACCTTAATAAGATCACCTAAAATGGACCCTTAAAACAACTATTTACTCAACAATTACAAATTATATTTTTGTTTATTCATGTTAGATATGTTTCTTAGTGTCTCTCCCAGGTTGCAACCTCTGGGGTTGGAAAATGAAGTCTGTGTGGAAGTGTCAAAACTGCAGTTCTATGAGTGTCTGCCCGAGGCTGGCTGCAGGACACCTGGATTATAAGAATATGTTTGGGGAAGAAACAGTTTTTACAGCCTAATTAGGAATGTACAGCCTGGTCCAAGAAAAACGTAGCACAGAAAGTAAGGAAATTAGGGTTTAGTAGATCTTTATTTTTGTTGTAACGATGCTTCTCAGCAATAAATCTAATACTGCTGAAAAGCCTGTTTATCTGTCATTTAAATGGTGTCACATTTGTAAGAAATGTGCATTTTTGGGATGAGCAGCAGAGCATGAGCCATGAAAAATTTGCCAAATCTCTGCCAATGCCAAAGAGCTTGTTTTGCTGTTGCTATTGACTCTTGTTTTGAGCCTCTGGTACCCCATGTGCTAACAATCACATGCTTAAATGTCACCTGATTGTCAGCATCTGTGAGTTTGGACCCTGCTACAGAGGTCACCTGGTGTCTGCTCCAAGAATTGACATGCCACAGCTGACTGATCTGGAAAGGACCCATGTGATAGGGCAACTTCAAGTTGCAGCAAAATTTGGAGTGAGCCCCAGTACCATCTCCAAACCAAAGGCCATGTTCCACATAATGGTCATGTCCGATGTTAGCCGTGAAGTGGGCGTCCCAAGACGACAACGCCACAAGAAGATTGTTTCCTCACCCTGTCAGCACTTAGTAACTGCAAGCAGTCTCCCTACAGACAAGGTTTGCAAGACGATGTGGCCGATGGCTTTCTGCCCAGACAATCCAGAATAAACTGCTCACAGTCAATCCCTCGTCTCATAGGGCTACCGAGGGGCGTGCCATGACTGCCCTCGACCACCAGGCTCGTTGGCGCAAGTGTCGTCAACACATGCACTGGGACCTGAACATGTGTAGGAAAGTTATGTTCAGCTATGATTTCAGATTCTGTCATCTTTTGGTGGAGACAGTGGTGTTGGACAGCATCTCCCTAACTGAAAAAACAAGGACATCATTGAACTAAATAGAGCTGAGGTATTACCAAGTACATGCATTTCTTGTGTTTATGTGCTTGAATAGTTTCTTTCAGTGTTATGAAACAGAGAAAATATTCCAGCTGAAGGTGTTCTCTGTCCACTGTCTTGCTTCTTTTAGGTCCAGGATGATGAAAAGAAGCTGTCTCTGGCTATAAACGGCATAGGAGCCTCTTAATATCTGAGGTGCTTCTTTAAAATTTGAGTGCCCATTCATAGACACATTCTGCTCCTGACAAAGTCGTCATAATCAAAGATTTTACTTCTTATATTCATACAAGACCTTCATCTTGAGGAAGCAGTATTAGGAAATGGAGTGTGTGCAACAATGACAATAACTTTGCTATCTGGGATGCAAGTGCAGTCAAGCATTTCCATGTCGAGCAGGAAATTGCTGAACAGCTCCACCCACTTCTTCTTTGTACTTTTTTTTGTTTTGTTTTGTTTTCAATTGAGCCCCCCCCACCCCCCACCCCCCCAAAAAAACCAAAAAAAAACAAACACTCCATACAGGTCTGCTCTTTGTTAGCCACTTTTAGGGTTTTTTTTTATTTGACATGTCTTACAAATATCATCAGTCTGTATTGAAAGGGCTTGTTGCTGAAATGTATTTCCTTTAGAAATTGCCCCCCTGGCTGAACCTCTCCTGTTTCTCTCCCAGCCCTCCCCAATAACAACACTACTTTAGTTTGTCCCCTTGCAGGATTCCCTGCTACCCTGGTTACCCTGTCCCTCCCATTTCCCATTTTGAAAAGCGGTTAAAAGAAGCCTTCCCTTATGAGGTGTGAGTGGTCTTGTCTTTGGACATGCCTTGCAGCATGAACCAGTGAGGCGACTTTAAATTATTTTTTTCCCTTGATGGGTAAAATAATCCACAAAAGAAAGGCAAAGTTATTCTGTTCAGTAAATACAACTTATTCTAAAAACTGCAGCTTCTTCTTAAATAGTCCTCGAATGGGGTCTCACCTGTGAGCTAGCTGTCTTCCAATTATTTTAAAGCTGTAAGATTTCTATTTGTATGCTGCACTGTGACACAGTGAAGAGGATTGTTTCCTTACAACATGAGGGCTGCCTGTCAAATCTCAGTTTGGGCCTTTGCATGTTCTTTCTGTGCATGTCTTCTTAAAGTACTTCAGTTTCCTCCCACAGTCCAAAAAACATGCTCATTAGGTTGGTTGGTGACTTTGAATTGCTCTTAGTTATGAGTGTGCCTTGTTGTTTGTCTCTATACGTCATCCATGTGATTGGCTGACACCTTGCTCAAGTCCCATCCAATGGCTTGTGTTCCAGCCAACTGAAACCCCAAAAGGGATAAGCAGTACTGGTAATCAACAGATGGATGGATGGATTTCTGCTCTCCTCTTCTGGTATTGTTTGGCCAACTCTTTCCTGCATCAGCACTGCACTCTTGCTTTTGACCTTCTACCACCCCAGCATCCACCTTAAGGCTCTGACAGGGGGTTTCTGGCATCGTCTAATAACGCCTCAATCTCTGCATGTAAAACAATCCTGCAGGGAGAGATGAGGTCAAAGTCTGAATATGTTCTGTTACCACAATAAATGCTTTAAAGACATGCAATGCAATGCAATTGTCTGACAGAGCAATCTTAACCAGTGGAGGTGGGCGGAGCTGACAGCACATCAGCTTTGTCATTGTTTTGATTAAGAGAAATTTTGGTTGATTTGTGGTGGTTTGAAAGCTCACACGAACTCTGATGTGGACCAAAGAACTGACCTGAGGTCCACCTGAAAAACAGCAGGTCTAGGGTCACCTCTAAGTGGACCAAAGTTCAGTTTGCAATAGGTGTGAAAAGCCATCCAAACCAAACAAGGACCAAACAAGGCCAGCAAACCAAAAAGCAGTGATACGTGGGTTGAATTTAGTTGAATATTACTGGTGAAAGGAAGCTATCAAAGTGTTCACTGACTGAATCAACAGTGCCAGCCTTGGGTCCTTTTTAACAGCTTAATATCTACAAAATTGTACAGAATATGGTTTCACAACACTCCAGTCAAGTTGCAAGTGCAACCTAACACAGCATAAATGCAGCTTTATCATACTTCTGATCTGCTTTAAGCTAAAAAATTGTATTACTTGAAGCTGTTTGTTTATTTTCATGTTGTAGTGCAACAATGAGCTGTACGGAACCAAATGAAAAATTGTTGCAACCTCATCCCCAAATAGACCAAGTCAGCTAAACATTAGGTGTGAAGGTGGACTAGGAGCCTGCTGGCAACAGAACTCATGCACTATATGTTTAGATAGGACCATCACCCTTGCTGCCACTGAGATTCCACTTTTACTAACTAGCCACGGTTTCAAAAATCATTAATGTAGAGTCAGTATTTTTGTCTTCAGCAGTAGTCATTCACCAGTGGAATAAGTCTCAGATGGCTTCAAATTAAGGCACAACAGGCTGAGAGAAAAAGGGAAAAACAAACATCATTAAGACTTTGGCCTTCCGTCTAGTCTCCACCAAATGTGCCGAGTTGCCTGGTGCCAGACATGCTGACGACCGGGAGGCCGTTTGAGCCAGCACAGTGTCTGAAGCACTGCTGGATGGTTAACGTAGCTTGTTAAGGCGTGAGCTCCACAGCGCTCATTTCCTGAATTTGACCGGTGAATGAGGGGGTTTAGGGCACTTAGAAAAGGTGTCACATACACTCCCTGGAAGGAAAGAGGCCTGTGTTTTAGAGAGAGTGAGAAAAAAATACTTCAAGCCTGCTCGCTGGAGGCCGGAAACGCTCTCTTTCCTCCTCCAGAAATTCAACCCAAGCATGAACTCATGAGTCAGAAAAATAAGTCAGGGGCCTTAGTTGAGTTAAAACATGATTTTTAACGTGGTTCAGAGGCTGACTGTGTTCAGCGAATTTGTGGCTAAGCCTTTTGGGAAATGGTTGCACCGCTGAGGAGCCAATGCAAAGAGTTCTCCCAGGTCACTCCTTCTCTGCATGGGGCCAACTGGGGAAGGTTTTAAAAGCAGGTCCTGGCCCTCATGCTCCTCCCTCAGAGATACTCCTGCAACCCACACATTCACACACCAGTTCACACAAACTGACAGCAGCTTCTTCCAAGCACACCATGACAGTCTGTTCTCACTTCTGATTCAAAAAGGAAGGCAGGAACACGAGCGCTCCACTCACAGCTGGCGCAGACATACGGGAAACTGCCACTGATAAGTCACTGCAGGGAAAGTGCTGATCTGGGACCAGCTGGAAGGACAAAAATGGGTGTTTGGACGGCCTTGATTCTGGCCTGGCAGCTGCTATTAAAACTTTGCTTACACGTGGAGGCCCAGGCTTTAGGTGAGTGCTTTAATTAGCTTTTATAATGAATTATTTATAAGTTGTTGCAAAATTAACAGAAGTGCGTCATGTTGCTCTGTTTGGACAAAAAAGATTGAATTTTTAATGTGCACAGAGAGATCAACGTCTTTGATTTTATTCGAATGGTGTATTTTTTCTGACATCCTGGCTGTGATGTAATCCTCCATTTTTATTATGTGTCAAAAAAAGATTTAATGGTCCCTTCACTGGGGTATTTCAACACACCATGTATGAGTTCAATGCATAATGAATAAAGCAGAGACCGTGAAAGAGAATATCATATGCGCAACCAAAGAACATAGAGGATTAGATATGGTGTGTGATATTCACCGAGGTACGAATGAAATACTAAATATCTCCGCCAGATATAGGAGAGATGAGACAGGATGTAGGGCTGGGAAAAATACACCAGAAATCATTTATCAATACCTCCTAACTCAACTGCAATACACAATATTTCCAAAAATTGATTTTCTGTTTCCACACATTCATAATGATAAAGTATGACTGTGACCCAACAAAAGTACAAGTACCTGTTTGATACTAAAGAACCAAAAACAGATTCCCAGGCACTGATTTTGAGCAGTTTTTGATTTGTCTTATGACAAACTCCAGCACTGTCTAAACTGTCCAAAAACATTCTCAACTTTTCTGCGGACTCAGGTTGACAGAATTTCACTAACTTTTTACTACCATGTGTTTCAAAAATGATCAAATCCCCATTGTTTGAGTGATTGTTGTATCAAATGTACAAGAATTTCATGAACTTAGGTCGTATTTCAACTAAAAGAGAGAAAGCATAGTCTAACTTGACCAACTAGATGTGCTCCTAAAGGAAAAATCTCCACCAAGGCATCTCTGACATTGTCAGCAAGTTATTATCAAAAACTTCCATATCGCTCAATGTCAACAAATCACAAAAAGATCCTGGATCTGCACACAGATTAGGAAAGCCACCAAAACTCTAATATTTCTCACTTGTGCCATGACAAACACTCCTTGAATATTTCATCAAAATCGGTTGAGAACTTTTTGATTTACAGCCGAAAATCACAACGTTAATGAATCCTTTGAAAATTTTCCTTGATCTGCATCCAGATTTAGATTACCATCAAAATGTAATCACATCTTGCCTGTGCCAACATTCCCTGTGAATTTAATCAGAATTTCATGAGAACTTTTTCAGTTATCTTGCTTTCAAACCAACAGACAGACAGGCAAACAAACATAGAAGAAACATAATGGAGGTAATTATGTTTGCACCATTTGTAATGTTAGTGGCAATGGCGAAAATATAATCAGTATAATTTAAATTGTTCTTAATTATAGGTGTTGTTCGAAATAAAAGAAACATTATAGTTTGTATTGTTTTTTGCCATGAGACGAAAGGTACTGCCTTCACTTTTGATACATACATAAACGTATGGACATTTGGTTCAGTCTTTTCCATCCCCCATACATAAAGGTGACAAAAAAAGAAATGATCATTTTTAAGCGGAGTTGGTAGTTGAAACCAATCTATCACAGAAAAAAAGACGCAATATAACAAACAAACAAAAACAAAAGGTTGAGGTGCAGTGTAAGTAACCATTACCAATTTAAAAGACTAAAAGTGGATCAGCAATATAGCATTTAAGAGTATATACAACAGTGTATCTAACATAATACAATGTTTAATATATATCTGTTTCGTTATGTGATATCTGATATGGGCTTTGGCAATGTGTCCATGTGGGTCATGTAGGGCTGCCAGATGTTCAAAAGGGTGTTGTAGTAATTTCTGAGTAACCTTGCACAGCAGCTGGACCTGCCTGATTCATTGTCTGTAATCAGGCAGATCCATCTTGCCAAGCTCCAGTCTACAATGATTGTAACTGGCCAAAAGCAGCACAGCCCAATCAGAGTCTTTTAGAGCAGAAAGAAGAACAAGCTATGAATGAGACGACAGCAGGAAGTGCCTGCTCATACAGGGATGATCATAGATGCTAACACCTTCAGTAGCAGTTTGATCAGATCTTGACCTGCATTTCTTTAGAAAATGAAAAACAAATACCAACACCACAAACTTCTCCACGTGCAGTACAGGAATGTGCCCTCTAGGGATGGGAGTATTGATATTGAGTTTCAAAGTATCAGTACTGTTACAACTCTTTTGGTATCAATTACTCCCCTAAAGTATCAATACCAAATGAGTATTCCAACAGAATGTATATCTGTGAAGCTTTATGGTCTGTTTTTAGTCTTTATCTATTTCTACGTGCCAAAACAATGTCACTTTATGTGTCATGTGACTGTGGAGACCAATCAGGTGTATCAAATGGTGCTCAGCTGCACCCGCAAGCTTACACACCTGAAACACCAATTTGATATCTGAGATTTGTACTTGTTTCACCCTCTGTTGAACATAATGTTGCCGACAAATGTGCACAAATTTGCCTGTAGTTATTAACCATTAAAAAACAATTAATCATCCAAATATTTAACATCTGGGACTACTAGTTTTGTGAAATAAGATTTGAGTTTCACAAATAATTTAAAACTTCTGAAAAATAAAACACATAGCATAACAATTACCCAATCATCCTGTTTAAGAAAAAAAATAAATTTATCCAAAATATTCAAAGCATTTCCCAGCTCCACCTACTTTTATCTCTTCAGCCAGGATCTGCCTGATTGCTCCACCTCTGAAGGTTCAACTCTCTGGCTCAAATTAATTTAAGCAAAGTCCCAGCTGGGTCACACACATGGGAATAATCAGAGACGGTCTGGGCCTGATACTTAAAGTCGCACAGGCTTCCTTCTCTCTCGGACAGAACCACACAAACTTGCTCAAGGTCACACACACACACACACTAAAGCTGCAGAGGACTTGCAGAAATATTGATGTTTTCAGTTTATCAGCTTCTAACACCCAGTGATGGATTGCATAGCTTTCACGCACCCATTAATCCCTGCAATCTTTTGGCACTCTACTCCTGATGTTATGTAAAAAACAAGCCCAGATGAATGGGGTTCATCATCCATCATTTCTTCGCAAATGCCTCATTGTCTTCTTGGCTGTGTACAGAAGCAGGGAGGTGAGTTTAAAGCTGCAGTAAGATTTTAGTGGCACAAAACAGCCATTAGACCTCCGCAAAGGGTAATTGATCAATATTAATGTCTCACGGATGACTTCACTGCAAGTAGAGATTACTGGAATTTCAGTTGTCTGAAAAAATAAAGCCGCCCAGAATAAAGCGCAAATTTAATGCGGCTATAATCGATAATTCTGTAATAACAATGCATCAAACCACATGAAAACAAAAAAGGAGTCATTTGTATTGATGAACCAACAGAGAATAATTTCCTGAACCTGCAGTTCCCTTCAGCCTTATTGAGTTTTATGGCGAGAGTTAGCTCATTCTTTAGCTGTCAGACCAAAAACGTTACTGTCTTGGTTCTCTCCCAAGGCTCCGATAGATTTAATGGCTTTGTTTTCGGATAAAGCAGGCAGCTGTTTTTTATGAAAAAGCTTTAAAAATCCTGTGAAGGATCATGTGTGCTCCATACAAAACAGCAGGCAAATACAATTAACAACCAACTGGTGCACATAATGGAATATTTAGTGGTAAAAGAGACGAATTACCACCTCGGAAGTTGGTAGAAGCAAAATTAACAGAACAGTATTCAATTGTGGCTATGGGGCTAATTTTGGGACACTTCATTTTATGCCTATTATTGTAAATAGAGTGATAAAAATGCACTGTGCCTTGAATAAACTAAATTAAAGAAGGAAAGAGATGTCTTAAAACAATTTAGATTAGCTGGCTGACTGGTGGATTTCTGTATTGGGTTGTGATAGAGCTAATGGATTTCTCTGTTAGCCATGTTTTATTATCTGGGTGAGGAAACATTTGATAAAATCCTCACTGTAACTTCCCAGCCCGTGAAGTAAGCTAGCTTAATATAATGAGCTTTTTCAATACGTTAGCTTAATGTGACTTGCAAATTTGCTAGCTAGCCTAACTTGCTGTGTGTGAAATGCTAGCACCAAATAGGCTAAATGTTGATAATGTACAAATATATTATATCATGATACCAAAAGCAAGCAACAGGCATCAAAACGTTGTGTGGAATAAAATAGGTCTGGTCTGTTTGTGTGTTTGTCTGTTAGCAAGATAACTCGAGAAGTTAACAGCGGATTTTGATGAAATTTTCAGAGAATGTTGGTCATGGCACAAGGCAGAAGTGGTAAGATTGTGGTGGTCATTGTGGGATTTGTCAACATTACAAGATAGGGGAGTTTTCTACATGTTTGCTTAACTCAATAATACTAAGTTGCAAAAGGCTACCAACTTTTGATCCTTTAATACTTTTTATTATCTAATCTCAGACTGTGAAATCATATTTTAATGACTGATGCAACAAAATAATTCATGTTTATAAAATCTTTAGATCTTCAGACATATTTAATTCCAAAGCTGATGTAAGAGAAAGGGGGACGCTAAATCAGGGATGTCCAAACTCTTTTCTTCATGGGCCATACATAAACATACAATGATGACTGGGCCAACACTGCGCATCCCTAGAAGCAAAGTAGGCATCAATGTGGTTTAAATGTTTACTTCTGTCATTTAAAATGCTCATATTATGAGAGTTTCAGTTTTGAAACAGGCTTCAGCTTCATGTGACTAGCTCCAATAATGACCTCACAGTACAGTTATAAATCTTGAAATGCACTGATTCTCGGCTCCTCTTGGGCAAGTTACTCATGGATACTGTAAAAATGTGACTTCAGTATTTACGTTCATCACATGCTGATGCTGGTGATGTTATTCCTCCATCATTACTAACAGCTGACTGGGTACCTCAAACCATAACACAGCAATAAATCACAGCTTTCAACAGACAGGCAGTATTTGTAAGCAGTAAAATGAAGAATGCTGAGCGTCTGTTCTTCTTAAAGCGATTTGTAACAGTGATGTATTTATATGCTGCTGTTAGGGAGGGGACAAGACATTGGATTATTTTACAGCGTTCAGCGGAACTGGTTTTATGAAGCTTGAAATTTGGGGTTAATCAAGGGGTGAAATGAGGCGCTTTCTCAGGGTCTCTGGTGTAAGATGACCCTTACCCCCTGTGAGCCTTCTGTCGAGAAGATTTATGAACAGCAGCAGAACTGTGTGTTTTAAGTGCAAGTGTGCATTTTTGTGTGTGTTGGTTGCTTTACAGTAACTCTAAAAGCACAACACATCAACTGGAGGTTATTTTTTGTTGCTTGGTCAACATGTTAGACTTTGGTCGGTTTATTTTTCTTAAAGGACTGAAAATCACACCATACAATCTATTTGAGTAAGAAAAAAAAGAAGAACAAGATTTATCTCTTTTGTTAAAAGCAATATTGTCAATACCAAGTAGGAGGCTTGATTAATGACTTAAGAGGTTTTTTTGACCAAAATATCCTGTAGCATTTAGTTCCAGGAGCCTTTTGTTGGAGAACTAAAGTCCCCTGGATTGTTTTAATTACCATTGTGGTCTTTAGTACCAGTGAGTCAAATCAGGCCAATGACGTGAAGAAGCAATAAAAGTAACCATTCAACACTGCCAGTCCAGTAGATGGTGGTTAGAGGAAAAAGAAAGACACATATTAAAAATAACCAATAAAAATGCAGAACACAAGCTACTAGGCCTGTTATTATAGACTGACCAAATTTTTAGACCTAAGAATGAGACAATATAATTTAAACACGAACATGTATGAGCTTGGGGTACCATAAGATTTTTCATCAGTGCACCTTTTAGAGCAGCAGATAACATTAAACTTTAAAACTGACAAAAACAGTATTTGAATAATGTAATATTAACACTAAAACAAAATATTGGTGTTACAAATTATCATTAATATTGTTATTATTTATATTATATAAACAATAATGATGATAGTTTTTTTTATTTTTAAAAATCTCCATTAGCCAAACTCACAGATGCTATTTGGCACTGATTAAATTTTTATGCTCACTGATATTTGTTCACTTTATTATATTTTTCTTTATCTTAACATGCTAAGATATTTGATTGCAGGTGTAATTTATCAAAGATATTACCTGTATTACAATTCATCATATTCTTTTTTACAATTTTACATAGCTTTGTAACACTTTAACAGTTTATGCACTTTTTAAATTATTGCTTTATCTACATAATAATGATAATAACAACTCCAAACTATCACGTCTCTTGTTTGAGAATCTCCTGTTTATCAAATGACATGATCAAGTTGGTCCTCATGGCGGTGGCATTAGTGTTTGAATTACTGTTTATTAAAAAAGAATCAGACATGCTCACAGTTGGGTCCCCGGCCATTTTTGTAATCTTTGTCAGCAGTTCATGAACCGCCTTCTTAAACCACAACAATGCTTTAAAATTCCAAATTGGGACATTTCAGATGCATTTTATTATTTCATAGTAACATTAAAATCTCATGTGCATGTGTTCATGAGGAACCTTATTTCAGGAATTTATCTGAAACCAGAATTCTAAATCCCATATGCTTTCAGCCCTATAAACCAAGAAGTGCTAAATGCTAACTCACATCCATGTTTTTGGACTCATCCCTGCACCACTCTATACAAAATGTAAAGAAAATTCTTCAGGCACTCGGCCAAGTAGAATAATCAGCACTGCAGGCCCTTCCCCAAAGTTCCTGGATCTTTGGATAGTACTGCTTCCCAAGCACTAACTTTTCAGGACAAATCAAGTGACTCCATAACTAAATTTTGACCGAGGTTTATGCTGTAGAAACATGGAGTTCCTCAGAAATTCTCTAGGTTGAGTTCCTGCTGTCAAAGGGGCCTGTCTTCACATTTAACTGCACACATTTTCAAATCCCTACTGTTATCCTAAAACACAGCATGTACCGGACACAAAAAATGAGGGACCAGGAGCCAGAAGGGAGACATTAAAGAGAAAAATGGGAGAGATCTCATCTGGGGATCGAGCTTTGCAATCTTGGCTGACAACAGCCAATTTCTGTGAGCATTTGGGAGCAATTTTGCTAACCTCACGACAGTGGACTTCTCCGACTGCTTTCAGGCTACTTCTGCATGCATGATGTGAGCAGATGGCAGACTGGAGATTCCCCGCACGTCCTCTGGTAGCATTTTCAACTCCAAAGTTACAATAATAAAAAAGAAAATAATCTTAAGTTAAAGTGTGTGGCGTCTGTTTGGCATCTCACTTACACTCAGCAGCCTGTCAAGACATATGACTAAATACTGCCTTTTTGAATAAACTCTGTAAAAATATGAGCTCTATTATATAATGTGCCACACATTTGAGCAAACCAACCAATTAATAAAGTTGTCACAAGAGTTTTACAATCTGGGAGGCAATACCAGAAACCAAACTTTCCAATTTAGTTATTTCTTCATTTCCAACCTTTAAACATTGTTTCTGTACTATCAGACATGAAGGTAAAAGATATCCTACAAACCAGTTAATGGTATCAAAACATGAGACTACTGAAATGTTTGACAACCTACAAGCGGGGATGGGCAACTTCGATCACCAGGTTGATCACATTGGTTGTTTTTGCTCAGTCAGAGGGCCTAAAAGTTACAAACTGTAGGATACTTTTTATAAAACATTGGAAACTAGAAGTGCTCCAAGGGCACAAATCTCCACCAAGGCACTTCTAACATTGTCTGGCAAGTTTTTATATAAAATGTGGAAAATTGCGATATCTTGCAATGCCAAGAAATCCTTTGAAAAACATCTCTGGACCCACATCATGATTTGGATCACCACCAACACTGAGTCAGTTCTGTCATGTGCCATGACCAACATTCCCTGTAAGTTTAATCAAAATCTTTTCATCTTTTTCTTTTCATCAGACTTTGCTTTAACATTCACTCAACATTCAAGGTAGAACTCATTCGATTTTGAATGCTCAAAGGTAAAGGTCACGGAGCCCCATGATCAGCTTTTGCTTGCAAACACAATCTTGTAAACATAATCTTTTAAAGACATGATAAGTGAGTTTCTTTGCACAAATGGACACTGTAACTCAAAAAAAAAGTCATAACACTTTGGAGGTCAAAGGTTAAGGTCATAGAGCCTAATGGCTGCATGCAATATCTCAAGAACACTTTGAGGGATTTTCAACTCTCATGAACTTAGATGTCTAACAGAGGTTAAGGGGCCCCATTATTATTCTTTCTTTCCAAATTTCCTTTAGTAAATGCAATATTATCAGTATCAATAATAGTTTTGGTGAAATAGAAAAGTGGTACTGAAATGACATGACCTGATACACTGGATGGACCATTCAATATATTTCACAAGTCCATCTGGGAAAGAGCCTATAGAAAGGGTTTGGAAATGGGCAGAACTTTTCAAAACCACATCTAGCAGGGGATTGGATGATTGTTCCGTCAATCACATTTATTATGGGCCAATCAGATCAGTGTATTGGGCAGAATGTAGGCTATTTCATTTAATAAAGAAGTTCACTCCAGAACTGATAAAACTGCTACTGAAGCTGTTAGCATCTATGCTAATCTCTGTACTTTCTGCTGTAAAGGACGTTGATCGGGCTGTGCCATTTGTGTTGCTCACAAGTGTTGTATATTGGAGCTTGGCAAGAAAGATCTGCCTGATTACAGACATTGAATCAGGCAGATTATCCACCACCTTACTTTCACTGTTTGGTTCTTGTACACTTAGCAGTGGCATAAAATGATCTGCAATAATGCTAGATGGATACTTGAATGGAATTATTGGTTGTAGTAAGTGATGGAGAAGGTCATATGTGCTCTCTCTGGCCAGCAGTTGTCCATCCCTGTCTGAAAATACACAAATAACAGCGACTACATTTGCTTCAGTACCCCCATTATTGTGACTTTTCCTAGCCAAGTTTCCCTGCCAAGTTTTGTGCAGCTAAAAACACAGGGTCAACATCACCATCTTGTACTTGTCGGCTCAGCGTGTGTTTACTCTGGGATCCAAGTGTGGCTGCAGGCTGTAAATATTAATATCCCACCATCCGTTACTCATCTGCTGTACGATTTCTCTGTCCTGTATCTATCAACAGTCTATGATCTGCTCACCTCGCCCGATTGCCTGCCGGACCTGCTGCAGGGGGGTCTGGCCGAGCAAGGTGTGAACGAAGCTTTCATCCTCACCTCCTTCAAGCTGCAGCCCAAGACCGGAACGAGCGTGTTCAGCCTGTACAACCCGAGGGACAACAGCAAGTACTTTGAGTTCACCGTGATGGGGAAGCTCAACAGAGGTGAGAGAACATGAAAGAGGCTCTGATCAATGTTTCTGTCTGAACACTGGGTTAAATGACTGGTTTTTAGGTGAAAAGGGTCAAGTATAAGCACAGAACTACAGAGCATTACCTTGAGACTGGGCTGTTTCTGTGAAACTAGGCCAACACTGAGAGATTTTAAAGTCTTAACAGATGTGAAAACGTAGGACTGCACAGATGACGACAGATAATGAAAGATTTAACAGTTTTTGGTCTCATGAGGAGCAACAAAGATCACCCAAGAAGGAAACCACATGTAGGGTTTTGTTCACGCCACAGTTTTGCTCCATTTGATGGTGCCCACTATTGTCTACCAGATCTGTTTTTAAAGTGAAGCAGAGCGGAGCAGCTGTTTCACAACATCATAACATAAGCTAAAACAAAGCAAACAAAATACAAACAAAATGGTACTTTGCTACTCTTGACTGACTGCAGCTTGTTATGGCGTCTTCAGTTGACTTTATGTAGACATACAAGATATGGCCATTAAAAAATGAGACTAATGCTGTAATGTTATTGAATATCGACATGTTTCAGTGTCTTTCTCCTTCAATCTCCTCCCCTTCTGCATCAACACACTGCTGCATTTAGGTCGAAATCAAAGCAGTGCAGCAGGTCTTCTTAGGACAGTTGTCTCAAAACCTCTGTTGTTCTTTTCTTAATTTCTGACAGAGACTTTAAAATGTGTTTAAGCAGAGATTTGATCTGTCGAACAATGAAAATGTCACACAGTGCTAGATCAGGTGAATAGGGAGGGTGACCAAGCCCTGTCGTTAATTTTGGGGCCGGAAACTGCTTTACCGAGAGCACAGTGTGAGCTGGTGCGCAGCCTAGATGAAGAATGAAACCGTTTGATTTTTCCATAACTGTGGTCTCTTCCTCCAGACTTTGTCTAACATTTTTTCTAGATTGTTTGTAGGAGTGTTGATTAACCATTGACCCTTCTAAAACCCACTCCTCCAAAAGTATACCCTTGATGTCAAAGAAAATGATCACTATAGCCTTGAATTTGGATTTGCTTTGTGATGCTTTTTCCATCCTTGGTGATGATGGTGTTTTCCAGGGTACTGACTTCCATTTTGTCTCACGATCAAATTGGAAAATCCAAGTTTTATCACATGTAATCACTCCTTAAAATTTTAGTTTCCTTCAGTCTGTTCCATGATGTCTCCACAAATTTGCTTACATTTTTCCTTTTGATCAGGAGTCAGAAGTCTTGGGACAATCTGGGTACACACTTTTGTCATGTTCAACTTCTCATATAAAAATTATCGAACTGTTTCTTTAACAATGGAGACCATTTCTGATATCGTTCTTAAACTTAATCGTTGATCACTCTGAACAATTGGTTCAGTTTCTTGAGGGTTTTCAGAAGTTTTTGAGGTGAAAATCAGTGATTGTTTGATGCCTTTCATGATAAGAATCAGTTTTTCTTTATTGTGGCTTCTGGGACAGCTTTCTTTTATTTATTATTTCCTCCAACTTTGTTTAATTTCCTGTTTTCTCAGCCCATAAACTTCTCACTGTGTTAACCATGTGCTAAATGGATTCAACATGTTCTAAAAAGTGTTTTACAGGTTTTATTCTCCAGGGAAAAGGCTGTTTAAGATGCACTGAAGGTCTCCTGTCTTCATATTCACTAAAACAACATTAAAATTATGTTTAATATGAGGTGCCGAAATATTTTACTGTAATCCAAACACATTTTTGAAGGAGGTGTATTTTTCAACACTTGGAACATAGCCATATAATAAGTTATATTTTATTTGTTTGCTTGAATTACTTTAGATGTCTCAATTTATCTTGTAGACCCACTGTGCTAAACAACAGTTCCGCAGCGAAGGCTATGGACTGTTAGTCTTTATTTATCTGCAATCAGAATTTTCTTTCCTATTTTTACTTTAAGTTTTTGATTTCTTGTTGTTTTATTTGTTTTTTAAAGTTTTTGTTGTATTTTTGTTAATTTCTGTTTTTGTCATTTTGTTTTAATTTCTTGTGTGTTTTTGTTTTTTTGATTTGCTGGTGTACTTTTGATTTGCTATTTTGTTTTTATTTTCATTTTGCCATTAATATTTCTTGTGTGTTTCTTGGTTCTCGTTTGTTTTGTTGTCATTTTATTTATTTTTTGCTGGATTTTTTTTTTTTTTTACCCCTTGCAGTGTTTTCTAATAGTTGTTGTGTATAGAGTTTGTTATATTATTGATGCATTTACCTTTTATTTTTCTTTTGTTTATTTTATATATATATATACATATATATATATATGTATATATATATATATATATATATATTTGTTTTTTGTGTTTGTAATATTCTGATTTGTTTTGTGCTTTTTGTTGTTTTGTACTTTGATTTGTTGTTTTTATGATTTGCTGTTTTCTTCTTTTCTTTACTTCTGTTATGTTCTGTCTTGTCAATATGTCATTTAATTTTGTTGTACTATGGTTTGGTTTGTTTTATTGTCTTCTTTTTGGCATCATTTTCTAATCTTTTTTTTATTTGTTGGAATGGTTCTTTCCTTTCTTTTTTGTGTATTTAGTATCAATGGCTGTGTCTTTTTTATATTTTTTTAATTTTAATGTTTTCCTTTTTATCTTGCACTTCATTTGTCATGGTGATTTTTGTTTTTACTGTGGATTTTTTCTGTACTACCTTTATTTTATTGTACCCTTTGATATGCATTTGTATTCGTTGTTATGTGTAATTGGTTATTGAATTATTTCCTCTGTTATTGTGTTTTTGTTGTAGTCATGTTGTTATTTGGATGAATAAACCCTTCACAGTAAATGCCTTCTCTAAACCCCCTCTCCTCTATTTTCTCCCTTCTGTTACCTTCACCATCCTCTCAAAGCCGTGTTACGTTACCTGCGGAGCGACAAGAGGACGAGCTCGGTAACCTTCAACAACCTGGTGTTGGCAGACGGCCAGCAGCACCGACTGTTGTTTCACCTGAAGGGGCTGCAGCAGCAGGGGCCAGGCGGAGTGGAGCTGCATCTGGACTGCAGGCTGGTGGAGACGGTCAGGGATCTCCCGGCCGCCTTTCAGGGTTTACCGGCAGGTTATGGTACGGTGGACCTGAAGACCATGCAGGCCAGAGATCAGGTACAGAACATGTGAAAATAAATGAACAATTATCAGCCCCTCTGGGGAGTTGGGATGGTAGTAACTGACATCAGACCAACAAATCTCTCTGCCTTCCAAAGCTGTTTCCTCAAGACTTATTTTGACATGATTGCAAAATTAAATTCAGACTAGCTGCCTGATTAAAAGTGAGAATAGACTCAGAATTAAGCCCAATCAATCAATCTGAAATAACTAATCAATATCTACAGCTAACCTTGATGTAAGACAAAACACAACAATGCTTACCAGTTACTTGACAGCTACCCTGTACATCTTATTAAGCTTAAATTACTTTGTACACCAACATTTTTTGACATGGCTAAATTATGCATGTTGATGATTTGTACCCTCGGCCCAGTTTCACAGGACCTAAGAGGTCAGAAGGCAATGTAGCAGTACAGATGATGGTGAGCAGAAATAAATAAAGAAAATGAGTTTGCACTTTGGGATTGGAAAATTAATTCCAGGCAAGAGTTCCTTATCCATGCATATTGACTCAGAGGCACATGAGGCAGACCCAGTACAGAGAGAATCACAATGGAAGCTGGTGACTTTTAAAGTTTCGAGGCATATTTTAAAGCTAAAGTGAATCGAGCATTTTTTGTTACAATTTCCCAACAAAACCTCTGGAGGGACTGAACACTGAGAATGTCTGTCTTAACAAGAATGTTGACATTTCTAACAGCCTTTGTCCTCCATTTGTTTGACTCTAACAGGAGAGTTTAGACGAGCTCAAGCTGGTGGTCGGGGACTCATTTGAGAATGTTGCGTCATTACAGGACTGCCATTTCCAACAAAGAGACTCCGTCCAGAGTCTGGGTAAGAGTCCTTCAATGGAAGTAAGCACCCACAGAGATAGCTAAATGTCTCCTAGACAAACAATCCCGCAGTAAGAAAACAACAGACAGTGTTTGTCAGAGGAGCTGCTTCAGAAAATCCCCCACCTCTGCTTCAGTCAAACTAAATAACAGTCCCTTTCTCTTAGGGGTCAACACGAAGCAGCTGTCCAATCAAATGCTGGAGTTAACAAAGGTGATAAATGAGCTGAAAGACGCCCTCATTCAGCAGGTGAGTACCCCGAAAAGTCCCTCTGAGGCCTCTTCATCCCTGCTTCCTCCCATCCTGACCTCCCTGACAGCTCATCTGACTGCAAATAAACTTGTGTATGTTTGACCCCATTCAGGTCAAAGAGACCTCGTTTCTCAGAAACACCATCTCAGAGTGCCAAGCCTGCGGTAAGACCAAAAACCAACAAAAATATCATGCTTACAGACTGTTATAGGTTTGTTAAACAGATAAAACATGATCGAAAAGGTTAACTTAAGTGTCCTTCTTGTATGTAAAGGTCTGGGTGGTACTGAGGTGCAAAAGCCCAAGTGTGCCCCAGGTATGTGTTTCCGTGACGATATGTGCATTGAGACAGTGGATGGTGTGGAGTGTGGACCGTGTCCTGACGGGTACACAGGTGATGGATTCAACTGTGATGATGTAGATGAGGTAAGGATCAGCCAGTATGTTTACATGCACAGTTGCTTCTAGCCATGGTTATACACATACAAACCCTGATTTCAAGTTTGGACATTACATAAAACATGATTTGCAAATACTTTTTTAGCCCATATTCAATTGAATACACTACGAAGACCAGACAAGGCAACTCATTCAAAAAAAAGCTGTGACGGGGCAACAAAAGGCTGGGAGGAATGATCAAGAAATACTAGTTTGGAACATCCAACAGTTGAACAGGAAAATTGGAAACAGGTTGGTGTCATGATCGGGTATAGAAGAAGGCTCACTTGTTCACAAGCCAGGGTTTGGCGTGGTCCATGACTTTGTGAACTGTATGAGCAAATAGTCCAACTGTCTAAGAACAGCATTTATCAACATACAATTGGAAGGAATTTAGGGATTTCATCCGCTACAGTTTCATCAAAAGATTCAGAGAATCCGGTGAAATTTCTTCATGTAAGCGGCAAAGCTGAAAACAAACACTAAATGCCTTCAGGTGTCACTGCATTAAAAACCAAAATAATTCTGTAAAGGATATTACCACAAGGGCTCAGAACCACTTTAGAAAACCATTGTTCTTAACACAGTTCTCTGCTACATCTATGTGCAAGTTAAAACCACCATGCAAAGCCAAAGACATACAACAACAACACACAGAAATGTTACTCGCTTCTCTGGGCCCAAGCTCATCAAAGATGGACTGACACAAAGAAGAAAAGTGGTGGTCTGAGGTAGACTAGATTTATGGTTGGAATTCTGTGTTGACTTGCACAGAGTTTGTACTGTTATGGCTATCACTATAAATATATGTAAATTTGGAATTAGACGGCTTATTCTTATTTTCCTTCCTTCAATTGAAACAACAGAGTGTGTTTTAGAGCTGAATTCATAGTTAAGAATATTATGTTTACACCTAAAGCAAGCTTTAATGATTTAAAGTACTGTTTTACTACCGATGCAGGCAAAGCAGTATGTTAATATCCTGGATTTAGATCAAAATGAGAAACTTGAACCAACAGCTTGTTAATCCACCAAAGCCTCCTGTGTAAACAGAGAGGATGCCTCGAGGTGGTCCTAAAGCTGCAGCAGGCACCTTGCCTTCATGTGGCTCACAAACATGTGTTTAAAAGGGTGTTCAGTGTGTTTTTCTTTTAAACTAAACCCCATTCATTGTGCAGCAGTAAAAATGGTAGTCAGTAGACAATTTGTATTTTGAGCCAAAATTTGGTACATTTCATGATTATAAACCAAAAGTTGTAGATAAATTGTAATGTGATTGTGCAAATCTGTTCATTACCCACAAGGTAAGTTTGAGCCTCAGGCGCATTCTCTCTGGAGAGGAAAAGTTTTCTTTATTTCCAGACAAAATTCTGTAACTGTGTAGACAGCTCAGTAAACTGGGACTGCAGTTTACTTGTGTAGCTTTTGGCTCAATTATGAGGAGTTTAATAGTTGTGGTAAGTTGAGACAAAATTAATTAAGGAGAATGAATCACATTAACATTTTCCTGGCATCAACATCATTCTGTAAAGGATATTACCACCTGGGCCCAAGGACACTTGAGAAATCTATTGTCAGTTAACACAATTCATCACT
The DNA here is from genome assembly GCA_037902135.1 of Cetoscarus ocellatus. NCBI lineage: Eukaryota > Metazoa > Chordata > Actinopteri > Labriformes > Labridae > Cetoscarus > Cetoscarus ocellatus. Next base: position 105,971 of record JBAMNC010001403.1, on the reverse strand, counting down.
ACGCTGCCGGTTTATCTGGGCCAAAACTAATCAGAGATGGAATGCCACAAAGTGAAAAAGTGTGCTGTGGTCTGAAGAGTCTACATTTTAAATTGATTTTGGAAATCACGGACATTGTGTCCTCTGGGCTGAAGAGGACAAGGATCATCCAGACTGTTACCAGTGCAAAGTTCAAAAGCCAGCATCTGTGATGGTAAAGGAGTGTGTTAGCGCTCATGGCATGGGTAACTTGCACATCTTGGAGGGCACTGTAAATGCTGAAAGGTACAAACAGGTTTGGAGCAGCATGTGCTACCATCCAAGCAACGTCTTTTGTGGGGATGTCCCTGCTTATTTTAGCAAGACAATGACAAGCTAAATCCTGCATGTGCTTCAACGGCGTGGCTTTGTGGTAACAGAGTGCAGGTACTGGACTGGCCTGCCTGGTGCCATATGAAACATAAAATATGACAGTGGAGACCCTGGACTGTTGAGCAACTGAAGATATCCATCAAGGAAGAATGGGAAAGAATTTAATCTACAAGGCTTCAACAACATGTGTCCTCACTTTCCAAATGCTTATTGAGTGTTGTTAAAAAGAAAGCTGATGTAACACAGTTTGAAATTTCAACATCTCGCCTTTGAATGCAAATCAAAAAGGATTTGTAAATCATTGTACTCTGCTTTTATGTTTGACACACTGTCCCAGTTTCATTGGACTTAGGGTTTGTAGGTATTCCCCCTATTTTTCAATAAAAATGTGATCAAATCATAGATATAGCTCCAACTGGTTGGATAACATAATACTGAAATATAATATGTTCAGTATTGTCAAGGTTTTCTAAGACAAGCATTCGTACTAAGACTTGGTATTTGGCATCCTTATGGTCTTCTCCTGTATATCAGACCTGAGTCATTTGCTTTTCTCCACAGTGCCAGTTTAACCCCTGTTTCCCTGGAGTGAAGTGTGTGAACACTGCTCCTGGGTACCGCTGTGATGTCTGTCCCCTGGGCTACACCGGCCTGGCAGTGGAGGGTATCGGCGTACTGTTCGCCCAGACCAACAAACAGGTGAGAGGATTTAAAACAATGAGAGTAATGTAGCTGGGAGTGTCAAAGCTTCAAAATCCACTCAGACAGAGGGTCATTTAACACAATACAGCAGGTCTGCACTTGATCTGATAACCAATGCATGCAGTTTTTTAAATATATATCATGCAGCATCATCCGCCTTATTTTACACGGCAGTTCCAAAAATAAAGCATCAGCAGCACTGAAATCCACTCAAGATTAAGAAAACCGTTGTGGTGTGCCAGCCCAAAATCAGGTCAAATGAAAAGTGGGAATGAAACAGATGAGAGGATTCTGATTGCTTCTTAAGGTCAAAAGTCTTACAGCCACATGTCTAATCATAAGTAATTTGTTTATTTTTAAGCTCATCTCATGTTTGTTTTTAGCAGAATTTCATTTGATTGAACTACCACCTTAGCTGGTGAATATGACTGAAACAACTTAAACAGTTCCTGTAATGTCGAGCAATTACTCCAGTATCTTTGTAAGAATGTGATAGACAGGTTTTTCAGCATAATTTACAAGAGTTCTGTCACCACTTTTAGAATATCTATGAACACAGGTATCGTTCTTGCTGCTGCAGTAAACAGAAACACACTCTTAAAGCATAACGCAGCATCATTCCTTATTAAAAGGATGCTGTCACTTTTTTGAATACCCGGAAAGATAGTATTACTCACTGTTCCTAATACATAGTTAAACCATCTCCATTGTGTTTTTTACATAAAAACTGATAGAGCTCAAATTACGAAGACACAAACAAGAACAATAAAGAAATGTGGCTGGACATTAAATCTGCAATTATGAAGAACCAACCTTTATATTCCTGTTCCATATCCAGGTGTGTGACGACATCGATGAATGCAAAAGTCCAGACAATGGAGGCTGCACCGAAAACTCAATCTGTCACAACTCTATGGTAAGACTGAAATATCTCACAACTACAAAGAGTTCTTCCAGGACAATTATGTTATTTATGTGGCAAAAACTGTCTGTCCAAAGAAGAACCAGATGTGTTCATATCTGCACAGGGCTCTTATCACTGCGGCAGCTGTAAAACAGGTTTCACAGGAGATCAGGTGAAGGGCTGCAAACCAGAGATCAGCTGTGGAAACAGCCTGACAAACCCGTGTGATGTCAACGCACAGTGTGCTGTGGAGAGGGACGGCTCCATCTCATGTCAGGTCAGTGGTTTAGACTTTCTGTCTGATATGAAAGCTGGTATAACACTTAACTTTCTAATGAGTTTGTTTTCTCTTGTCAGTGTGGAATTGGCTGGGCAGGTAATGGCTACCTCTGTGGAAAAGATACAGACATTGATGGATACCCAGATGAGAAACTGAAGTGCAAAGATCCAACCTGTAGAAAGGTAACAAACTGTCTGCTTCAGAACAATGCTGTTATGAACAGGGCTTTTTGAATAGTCCAAATTTAACTTCTCTTCACAGGACAACTGCGTATTTGTTCCTAACTCTGGTCAAGAGGACGCAGACAGGGACGGCAAAGGAGACGCCTGTGATGAAGATGCAGATGGTGATGGTATACTTAACGAACAGGTCCGTGGGAAATTATATAAAAACATGTTGTTTCTTCTTTTAAATATGACACATCAGTTTTGTTGATATTTATTTGGATGTCCCAGACTGTGTTCGTCCAAAAAAGATTTTCCTTGAAGCATTTTGTAAATTGGAAATTAATAATACTTTTGTGTTTTTCATAAAATCTTTGGTTATCATGTACTTAAACTGGCAAATGAAGGGTTTTACTACAGAAAATAAATGTATTTTTCTTTTATAAACAGAACTGATGTTGGTAAAAATATTTGATGCAGTGAAAAGGAAAAAATTATATTACTATGCAATAATCTTATAGCACTTTTCTGATATGTCCACTTTTGGGGCACAACAGGCTAAGTGTGACTTTTTTTTCTTTATGCCTATGCAGCACAAAAGATACAATTGAACCAAAACTACTTAAGCTGTGAGTCAGTGACATGTCCCAGACAGCGTTAATCCAATAACAGATTGCCCTGTCATAATTTTTATTTTTCAATAAAAAAATTGAAAAACCAAAGCACAAAAATTGGAATATAAGTGGTTATACTTCTGAAAATAAATACATCTTCTTGCTTATCTATCATATTTTAGAAATGAAATTGGTGAAAATAATTTATGTAATGAAAATTGAAAATCAAATCAACATAAAATAATTTATGGCACTTTTCATATGTCTGCTTTTGAGATGCAATTTATTTGATGTGACTTTCCTTTTCAGCTGACACAACTTTATAATAATATTTAAGTACACCAAGATATTTTTTTTCTAATAATCCCTGACATGTCCCAGTCAGAGCACATCCAAAAACAATTTCCACCTTGATATTTTGAATATTAAATATAAATTGCTTTTGGGCTTTTTCATAGACTTGCTGGGGTATTACTGATTTAACCTGACATATAAAAGGCTAAAACTATAAATAAAGATTTTTTTTCTTATTTATAAACAGGACTAAAGTTGGTGAAACACTTCAAGTAATGAGGGTAGAAAACAACTATAATATTTCATAATTTTATGGTACTTCTAAGTATGTCCATTTTTGGGACACATTGGGCTAAATGTGGCTTTTTTATGGTGGTTGAACTAAACCACCCAACTTAGACAGCTTCTTGAATGACTGTGCAACTTATTCTCTGGGGTTTCTGGTTACTGCTTAATCTATTTCACATAATATTCACATAATAAACCCAAAAGATTCAGAGAGGAAGACTCAGAGATCCTCATGGTGTGAAATGAGAACTCTGTGTTCTCCATTTGACTTAGGACAACTGCTGGTTGAAGGCCAACGTGGATCAGAGGAACAGTGACAAGGACAGCCACGGCGATGCCTGCGATAACTGCCGCTTGGTGGAGAACCCTGACCAGAGGGACACAGACGGTGACGGCAAAGGGGACGCCTGTGATGACGACATGGATGGAGATGGTATGTGGAGAAACAGCATCACAAACACTGACGTTAATGCTTATATAACCAGCATTACTGAGAGCATCCACTGTTGCAGTTCATTCACTGCCTTCATTAAATAATACAACAAAAACACTTGAGCAGATGTAGTTTATAGCTCATTAAGCATCTCTCTTTAAATCATGTTGTCGAGATATATCACAGTGTAGAAGTATAGCTGCTTTTAAGAGCCTGCTGAAGCATGAGTAACAGCGCTGCAGAAAATAAAAAAAGTAAAAAAAAAGTGGAGGCCAACAGCAGTCTGACCTGAGAGCGAACACAAGCTTTGATCATCCAGCAGCATGATTACACCTCAAAAAGCCCCACAGGAGAGAAGATAGCTTTTCCTTATCACTGCCGCTTGACCTTTATGCATTTGTGGTGCTGCTGCTGCCTCCATGCGATGAATGGAAAAAAGCATCTGAGTACAAACCAGTGATCACAAGAGTGGAAGTACAACAGTGCAACCAAGTGGTGAGATTAGAAATAACACGCCTGTAATTATTCATTTAATCAAAGTTAGGTTATAATGTCTTCACTTGTGCACGCATTAATTATGGGTAAATGATTTGTAAGTATTTTCAATCAATTTATCAAAAGGGAGAGAGTCTTATATATCAAATGGCATCACTCTGACTGATTTGATCATTTTCTTTATCAGTGGCCTACATTTTGCTGAATTTTCAGGAAAAATTGAAACTTTTTGTTACCACAAAGTTTCTGTTTTATACATTTTAGTTGAGCAAATACATTACCTACATTATTTTCAAAGCCAAATCCCTTGTTATGACGTGATGGCCAAGTCACCATAAAATATAAGGCATGTTTAGTGTTGCTGTGAGAACACTGGATGTTCCAGCAAAAAAAGATGAGGGACCTGCTTCTCCACTTTGCTTTTCTACATCTTATTCATGTTTTAGGAGGGAGGCACAGATAGCTTTGTGATCAGGAAGATCAGGGTTGACTCCAATCTTTTACCTCTTCCCTGATGTCATTCCTCTGTTTGTATCTGATTTTACACACTATCCATTGCACTTTAATCCCCAAATTAAGTCAACAATCATATATAAAGACCCATATTGTGCTCTTTGAGTTTTATACACCTATCAGCCATAACATTGTGACCACCTGCCCTATACTGTGTCAGTGCCCTTTGTTCTAACACCTTTCAGCCAGAACCAGTATTATCTTCTTCAGCATTTAAAGCAACAGAAGCTCATCTGTTGGATTGGACAACATGGTCCACCCTCCGTTCTGTTCCTTCCTTGGACTACTTTAGATAGATACTGACCACTTCAGACCAGGAACACCCCACAGCTCTGGAGATGCTCTGAGCCAGTGGTCTAGCCATCACAATTTGGCTCTTGTCAAAATCCTTACACTTGCCCATTTTTCCTGTTTCTACCACATCAACTTTGAGGACAAAATGTTCACTTATTGCCTGATTTACCCCACTCATCTCTTCAGGTGCCATACTGAAGAGATAATGAGTGTAATTCACTTCACCTGTCAGTGGTCATAATGCTATGCCTGAAACATGTATGCCCCTCATTGTTTTACAAGCCCACTCCTTGAAACTAAGCACTCACCTACTAGTGAGACGTCCTATCATTGTTTTATCTGCAATTTAAGCCCATTGGCTCAGGGTGGCAAGCCCAGCGCAGAGCAGAGACTGTAGAATGAATGTGGAGTTGTTTACAACATGGCATAATACAACTGGATAAGGGGTATACTGACTGTCTGTGCTGACTTTTTTTTTGGTTCTGTTTTTCCTGCTTTATATTCTCTTCTGTGTGAAATGTACACACATCTACCGTGTGAGCCAGATTCATGAAATAAAAACTGCATGCATCCTCCATATTCCACTAAAGTACTGATTTTACATGTTGTTACCCGCTATAAAGGACTTAGTTTAACCTTTAAAAAACACCAACAGTCTCCTCTTGCTTATTTGCGAGCAGGTCTCAAAAACTTCCTGGATAACTGCCAGCGGGTCAAAAACAGAGATCAGCTGGACCGGGACGGGGACGGAGTGGGAGACGCCTGCGACAGCTGCCCCGACATCCCAAACCCCAACCAGGTCAGTTCTTGTCAGAGAGATGGATCTCTGGAGTGACAATTAAGTACATGTTCTTAAGTATACTTCACTATTTAAAAAGTCATTTGCAGCAGCACATGTCCTTATTTCTGTACTTTTGTGAACTACAGTTCTCATTCATTTATTTATTTTTGTGCTTTTGTTTCAGTCTGACATCGACAATGACCTGGTTGGAGATTCTTGCGACACAAACCAAGACAGGTAAAAATAAAAACAGCTGCTCGAGCTTTGTTGTCTGCAACTGTGTCTTTTCTTGATGTTGTGTGTTTGTGTCACTTCCCCTGCAGTGATGGGGACGGTCACCAGGATACCAAGGACAACTGCCCACATGTAATCAATAGCTCTCAGCTGGATACTGACAAAGATGGCATGGGAGATGAGTGTGATGATGATGACGACAACGACGGGATCCCCGACATCCTCCCACCAGGACCTGACAACTGCAGACTAGTACCAAACACGGACCAGACTGATGACAACAGTGAGTATCTGCCTCACAATCAAACCTATTCAGTTCACAGCTCTGAAATATGTACATTTTATAGAAATCAGAGCTTAGAAGTTTGACAAAATATCAGAAAAGATGGAATGAATATCTGTTGCAGAACAATGGCAGCAAATCAGAAGTCCTTGGCAGAGTATTTGGTCTCTGGGTGCTGATTTGGCTCAGTTGTTACAGCAGTAACCATACACTGAGCTTTTGTCCCTAATGTACAAAGGTTTGTTATCTATGTGCATATTCTCCCAGAGCTGTTCTAGTCTGACCTTTATGTACAATTCATGGATCAAGGGTGTGTAGCTTGTTCTTGTTGGCATTCAGAAAATGGTTATAAAACAGAGATCAGCCTTCAGGGTGTTCAAACAATGTTGAACTTTTTATGAGCTACACTGTCATCACTCTGGATACAAAGCAAAATTCCAGAAGAGTTGGGATATCTCGTAAAATGTGATCAAAACAGAATGGCGTAATTTCCATGACGTTTCCATGACAACAATAGCTGACGCTGCTTAGCTATTGGATTATTTACATAATCACACATACATACAGCTGCTCCCACACAACGATGGTGCCAACGTTTAGGATGAGATCCAGTTTAAATATTTCATAAGGAACTGTGTTGAACAGTTGATTCGCAACACAGCCAAACGTGTGGGTAGCACCCATCCAACTAAAAGTGCCAAAATCCCATCTTCCCTTGGGTGACAGCCTATGATTCGTCAGTGAAGCAAGGGTGAGGAAATGGTCTTCTTGGGGTGTTTTCTTCCTGGGACGACCACTTTACGGTCTGTGTTTGATATTACCAGTCTCACTGAGTTTGGTCCTAAGCTTGGAAGTGGTATCAGGGCTGACACCAAATAATGCTGCCACTCTGTGGACTGGAACACCAGCCTCCAGTTGCAGGAGATTTTGGCACATTTCTTTGGCTGCTAGTCCACATGTTTAGCTGTGTTGCTCACATCACAAACGGCGGACCCTTCAAGTTGTACCTCATTGTTAAGGTGACTAATTAGCCTGTCAACAATATAAAAGGCAACACCAATTGGTATTTTTAAAGAGAAATAATTAACTGAAATAGTGTTTCCAAACTTTTTCTGATGAGTATTTCTATTTACATCTTACACAATGTCCCAACTTCTTTGAAAATAGGATCTTATATAGAATAAATGAATGGAATATTACTGCAATGCTACAAGAACTGGGGGGCTACAAAGAATTTGTACAGTATCATGCCATGGAATAGTGCAGTATTTTGATGTATAGATAAATGTATCAGTAAGTTGTGATGTAAGATGTTAAAACTTATTCCTCTGCCTTCTTTTAAATTCTTTCTGCAGCTGTCTTATCGTTGCAAACTATATTATATTCTACCTTTAAATAAGCCCTCTCATGAGACGTATTCAGACATATTTTTGTTTTTGAATGGCGGCTGCAGCAAAGCTATTTCTTATTATTTGGTTGAAATATGAAAAGGCCTGAATAAAAGGACTTTTTTACACTTCGGGAGCATTCTTTGGATGATTTGTATTCAGACCTTGCAGCTCTGCAGCTCCTCAAAAAGAGACATCAATTTCCTTCGGAGGCTCGCCTTTCATGACATTTTAGCTGAAGCCGGTTTCAGATCTCTGCGTCGTGACGAGGCAGAAACCACATTGGTTTTAAAAGGAATAAAAGGAGCGGATCACTTTGCATACTGATGCTACACAGACTGTATTTTTGATCATGATGTAATAATCCACTGCTGCTTTGACTTTAATATGAGGAGGTCTAAATTCGCTTTACTAAACGTGAAGTCTCTGCTGTGTCTCAGATGATGGAGTTGGAGATGTGTGTGAATCTGACTTCGACCAGGACAAAGTGATTGACAGGATCGACAACTGTCCCGAGAACGCTGAGGTTACCTTGACTGACTTCAGAGCCTATCAGACGGTGGTGCTGGACCCTGAAGGAGACGCACAGATTGACCCCAACTGGGTTGTTTTAAACCAGGTAACATCAGTCACCATAGAAACATGTGCTTTAGCTAAATCTCAAAGCTTCTGTAACAGGGAAGAGGCCCATTTACTGAACAAAATGGTGCTTTCATTCACATCATCCTGATTACTAAGGACAGTCAGATAGGGGCCCATAATTAAGAATACAGTTTAGCAATTTATTGAAGTCTACCTCCAGACTAATAAAAACTTTCTGAGGAAAAAAAATAATAATAATAATTATACAGACCCTGTCGTGACAGCAGGCTGTGATAGCTTACTACGCTAAAAATAGGAAAGAAAACCAAGTAATTATCCTCTGGCTTAAAACTTTAGCTGTAAAACAAATCCCACTCTACTGACTGATACCATATCGTTCTTCAAATATATCACTCTATTTTTCTAACTTTTATCCAAATATTTGTTATCTGCTAAAGAGATAATGTTTTTGCATTTGTTAATTCATTATTTTGTGGACAGGGTAAGTCAAAAAATTAAAAAAAATGGTTTGGATGAAATTTGCATGGAATGTTGATCATGGCACAAGGAAGAAGTGATTAGATTGGTGGTGATCCAAATCTGGATGCAGATTCAGTCTTTTTTTTCAATGATTTGTTAACATTGCAAGATATGGCAGTTTTCTTTTTTGCTGATAACTCAATAAGTCTTCAGCAGATTTAAATGACATTTTCATGGAATGTTGGTCATGGCACAAGCAAGATGTGAGAAGATTTTGGTGGTGATCCAAAAAAATAAAATGCTTGCAACATTGGATGTATTTTATTTTGCTTAGATATTTGTTAAAATCGCATATGCAAGTGTTTTTCACAAACCTTACGTCAGCTTTTTTATCTAAAAAGCTTTTTTGAAGTCTCATATACTTGTGGCCTTGGGAAACATAAAGTGCTGAATGCTAACACACTACCCAGTTTATTGATGCCTGCACCACTCTATTGTGCTGGTTACATTGTGCATTCCTAAACAAAAAGTTTCAAAACACTATATTACTCTTTAACTGCTCCTTTTCTTCCTGTAACAGGGCATGGAGATTGTTCAGACCATGAATAGTGACCCAGGACTTGCTGTTGGTAAGACTAATCACCTGGGTTATATATCAGTAAAAAATAAACAAAAAGATCCCCCAAACAGTCTGAAAATTATGTATAAATGTCCTGGTAACACTTTCTGTTGTCAGGTTACACGGCTTTCAGTGGAGTGGACTTTGAGGGCACATTTCATGTAAACACAGTAACAGACGACGACTACGCCGGCTTCATCTTCGGTTACCAGGACTCGTCCTCTTTCTACGTGGTGATGTGGAAACAGACTGAACAGACCTACTGGCAGGCGACCCCTTTCAGAGCTGTGGCTGAGCCTGGCATTCAGCTTAAGGTGAAGAAACAAGTCATGTCATAAAATCCCCTGCAGCAGATTTAGACATGTCCTATTTTTATCCTTTGATGTATTTCCATATTTCTTCCTTTCGTCTGTCTGTCTGCATTCACATCCCACGTCTCTCACTCCTCTTCGTCTGTGTTCGTTAGGCTGTGAAGTCTAGATCGGGCCCCGGGGAGCACTTGAGAAATTCGCTGTGGCACACAGGAGACACCAACGATCAGGTGCGTCTGCTGTGGAAAGACCCAAGAAATGTGGGCTGGAAGGACAAAGTGTCGTACAGATGGTACCTGCAGCACCGCCCACAGGTTGGATATATCAGGTATGGAAAATAAGTCTCATATTTAATTGTAGCTGTCTTCATAAAGGGATGCATTGATGGTATGAAGTGGTGTGATGATGAGTCCTAATAGCTTGTCTGACATAAGCTTAAGCGATTTTTAATGTTATTTTCCATGACACAGCTGAAAATGCCCACCTGGGAATTTTAAGTGTTCTTAGGTCTTGCAAAGGATAGTTGCTAACAAGGACTGCGCAGTTTGTCAGGACCATTAGACGTAATTAATTTTTACCTCCTTTTAAAAAACAATGTGTAATTGACAGCTGTGAGCATTAGCTTCTTGTAGTCACACCAGAAATTTGGTAGTCTTGCAGCAACAATGCACTCAGTCAGCCGTGTTGTAGTTTCATGATAGCCAGAAATTAGCTTTTTAATCTCGCAAAAAAAAATGTTAAAGCTTCAAAAATTATGAAAGTAAATTATGAAATAATACTAAAACTCATCAACTTTTTGTTGTGGATACTGTGGAAGCTAACTTTGAGACTGGCCCATAAAACTATATAATCCCTGCACCACTCTATTGGTAAAGGGTTTGTCCTTGTTTACACAGTGAAATATTAAGGGCCAGTACTCTATAGTTGTAGTGAAAACCTAAGATGGAGTCAGGACCCTTTGGGGTAACCTTGCCATGCAGATGGATCAGCCTCATTCAATGTCCGTAATCAGACGGATCCAACTTGCCAAGCTCCAATCTACAACAACTGTTAAGCAGCCCAAACCTGCTACATCTGATTGGCCAGAAATGAATGTGATTGACGGAACAATCATTCAATCCCTTGCTGTAAATGCTTTAAAAGGTTCTGCCCATGTCCAAACACTTTCTATTGGCTGTTGCCTAGACGGACTAGTGCAATGTCAGGTTACCTCTGGAACCCTCAAAGGTCCACCTGCTACATTAAAACAAACATAAAACACAGAACATTTTAAACTAATTTCAAACTTACTTTTGTGGAAGTACATTAAAATAATTTCAGTCTAATTAAAACAACTGTCCATCATCCATATATTGCTAATCTCTTTCAGGGTCACGGGAGTTGGAGCCTATCCCAGCTAACATTAGGCAAGAGGCAGGATACATCCTGGACAGTCACCAGCTGATCACAGGGCCAAACTTAAAACCGGAAAAATTGTATAACAAAATGAAACTTAAGCACAAAAAACCCTAAAATAAGTTTAATGCATGTTTAAAACACCTTCAGGGACAGGGGTTAATGTCAACAGAAAGAGACCCCAGAGTTGTCCCACAATAATTCATAATCACTCCGAACAAAATCTGGTTTCCTTCAATTTGTTACAAAATCCATCCATCCATTATCGGCTGACTTAGGGGAAGAGGACCGGACATTGTACCGGTCACCCATCAATTACAGGGCCACATAGAGAGACAGACACCATTCGCGCAGTCACCAACATGTGTTTTTGGTCAGTGTGAGGAAATTGGAGTACATGCAGACCCCACCCAGAACGGCCCCCTTTTCACATACTGTGGGTTTAAGCCATGAATAGTAATATCTGTGTTTCCAAGGTAGAACACTGAGCCGGAAAAAAAAACAAAAACAGAAATGTAAATAAAATCCTTCTTCTGTTTTGTTTAGGGCACGATTTTATGAGGGCACTGAGCTGGTGGCTGACTCTGGTGTGATTATCGACACGACCATGAGAGGAGGGCGGCTCGGTGTATTCTGTTTCTCACAAGAAAACATCATCTGGTCTAATCTGAAGTACCGCTGCAATGGTAAGCAAACCACTTATTTTAATACCTTCTGGACCTGTTTGGCAAGTGGCAGGGTGGCTTAATGCTGTTTCTGAAAGCTGTTAATAAACAATGTTTTAAAGGTGTGATAAAACTGACATTTCATCATGTTACACTTAACACAGTTTTATCAAAAGCATGACTTTCCTCTTCTTTTTAAAGATTCTGTCTCACAGTATCTATTTTTTCTCCACAGACACCATCCCAGAGGACTTCCAGGAGTTCAGCAATTAAAACTCTGTCAGCATCCTCTGGAAGAGAGACAAGATTATGACACCAGATCTCCAGAGAGTGTGTGTGGTTGTGTAAGTGTGTGTAAGTAAGAGTGCCTGTTTGTGTGTTTGTCTTTCTTTGTATTGATGTGTACAGTTACTGTGCATATATGAACAGAACTTTTGTACTGTATGTGCCTATTATCATGTCTGTTAACTTTCATTAAATGATGCAACATTAAATTAAAATCAAAGGTACAATACACAACTTTCAGATCAGATGTGCAGCAGATGTTGCATGTAAGCAACAGTCTCTTAGATCGAAGCTGCTGATCCTTTTTCAGACCAAAGACAGATCTTCCTTTTTTTTTCTTCTTTTGGGCATATTAGATCAAACAGAGTCTTAATGTTACTTTGGGAGCACAGCTTGTACTCTTGTGATAAAACCATCATAACGCCTCCACAAACAACTGCCCAGAGTGTACGAAGGCTTTAAGGGCCAATGTTGAAGCTTCACATAGAAAAAAAATAATGAAAGATGTTAACTGTCAAGGTGACAAATGAGAAAGCAGAGGTGCACCAAGATCACAAACCTCTATCACAGCATTTCCAACAGTGTCGGGCAAATTATTGTTAAAAATGTTAAAACCTGCCCTATCTCACATTGTTAACAAATCTTTGAAAAAAATTCTGAATCCACATCCAGATTCAGATCACCATCAAAACCCATCACTTGTTCCTTGTGCCATAACAAGCATTCCCGGAAAGTCATTAAAATCCATTGAGAACTGATCGAGTTATCAGTAAAGATGTGGAAAACTGCCCTATGTGACAATGTTAAATCCTTTAAAAAAATTCTCAGATCCAGATTCTGATCACCACGAAAATCGAATCACTTCTTCCTTGTGAACAAACTAACTTACAATGCCAGCAAAAACATAAACTCCTTGGTGGAGGTAAGAAGAGGAAGCTCCATCTCATTGGTGTGATGAAGAGCTGAGAACAACAAAGAAATGCAGTTTGACTTTCACATTTTTATAAATCTTGATACAGATATAATATCATGTGCTGCACCTATGTATAACAAGCTGCAAATTATACCTTGAAGAAAAGAAAGTAAAATGCTTTAATCCATCATAAAAAATGTGACTCAAATGGACAAAAACATTCATTTAGGGGCTTTTATACTACCTGATGGCTAATGTATAATCTTTTTACACATGAAAACAGAAACATATGTGATCGTACTCACAGACGCCTGATAGAAAAATTCATCCACTCCTTTACTCTGCTAAAATTGAGTTGATCTCATTTTAACAGTTCATTTGTGTTAAAACAGAGGTGAAAATACAAATATAACACTTCATTCACTATTAAATGGTAGTTTTGTTTTTTATTTGAAGACATTCAGTGTTGACATGGTGAAGCATCATGGTACTTTCAACATTCTGATGATGTTACAGCCTGTTTATGGGATATACAGGTATATGCAATAATTTGTACGGCCCTTATATCAGCTGTAAATATTGGCAGAAATGTCAACATCTGCCAATATTAATAATCCACTTTGGCAAGCCGTTATTTGTCAGTACCGATATCTGGCTGATAATATTGTGTATCCCTAAATGCATCAGATTGCCACAAGCCAATGTTACTGGCTACTGCTACCTTGATGCCCTTAAGCGTTGATGTAAACAAAGGTCGTTAAACAGAGAGAGAGAGCATTGATGAGACCTAAGAATCATAGTATGGTTTGGCAGTTGTAGCATGCAAGGTTATACTTGGATATAACCACTCAACGAAAGCACAACAAACACAAGGATTTAAACCTGCAAAGGCCAGAGGTGCTAGCATTTCTAACAATGGCTACGCTTCATTTGGCAAACTTACTTCAATTTATTTACCTAGGGATGTGAATATTTCGGGCTTTTCTGACTTTATCAAACTTTGGATAAATTGAGAAAACTGGAGAGAAAGAGGAGAGTAAAATGGAAAGAAAGAACAAATGTTCTTCATGTAGGACAGCATCATATCACTAAATACATTTACAATTGTGCTTGTTTGGTATAAAATTACTGGCTTCAGAACATCAATGAATCCATATACTGTATCTGTCAACCTAGAGCAGGGGTGTCCAAACTTTTTTTTCAGAGGACCAAATGCAAAAAATTAAAGAGTCAGTGGGCTACTGGTCACCTTGCACCGTATATTAAAATATTATACATTAATGGCTTTGCAGGGAAAATAGCCATCAATGTCAAGGTTTTCTGGATGGCAAATTGATCTCGGGGGGCCCTGGTTGACCCTGGTTACTCCTGGATGTGCCTCTTAGAATGACACCAATGCTCTATGCTGCAGAGAAGGCAGATAATAATAGTATATCTCCACATTCAGACACAAAACATGAACAAAATGCCAAATTTGTTTGGATTGTTGGTTCTTGAAGGGAATTAACTCTGTTGATTTTACACTGGGCCTTGAAATAGAGAATGTAGCAGAGAAAATCAGTGCAATCTGTGCTGCAATTTAGTAATCCTTTTGACATTTTCCACCAGTCAAACAAAAGCTCCATCTACTGTGGGCCAGATTTCATTTTTATTCTTACAACTTACAAAAGACAGCAATCTTCTCTTACATTTTGAACGTTAAAAAGCACAACATGCCTCAAATCAATAGATTTTGACCATGAACTGATTGTATTTGTTCAGTTATCGTCTCTTTGCTTGTGCTCCTTTCTGGGAGAACATGGACTGACCGTGCCTTGTCTCATTTACTGTAGATGACTAACTTAAAACAAAGTGTAACCTTGTTTTCTCTTGCATAATTTGTCCCCAAGGAGTTGATCATTTCATATCAATGTAGTCATGAAGCAGGTCAAAATAAAGGGCTTTACAATAACATGACATACACAGTGTTGATTTTTGAGCTGTTTCTGCTTCAATGTTTCCATGTTTTGATATGATCGTTACATAACCAACTGATTGCTCGAATACTGAATATCCTTCCTTGCCTGAGAAATTGGCACATGTCCCTTTCACTCATTCGCTGCCCTAGAAACAAAGGGGTTGTGCTCCGCTTGAGCAGGAAATATTTACCTAATAAGCACATTCCTGCACCTGATTAGCTGTGATGAATGGAGATGTTGGTCTTTGCTCGGGGCAGGGTCCTCCGGAAAAAAGACAATGAGGGGTGTTTTTTGGGGGCTTTATGAAGAGGCTACATAACATCATGTAGTAGGTTTGACACACGATACATTTCTGTGGAAGAGCTGTTGGAATTCATCCTGGAGAGGTAAGAAAAACACTGTCTTTAGCATTTGTTCTGTGGGAAACGGTTCATTTTGAAAGCTTTTATAGATGCAGGCTTAGTCTGGATTTTATTAACTCAGTTTTAGCCTTTAGAAAGTACTAAAAGTCTCACCAGAATATCTTAAAACTAAATCACTTCATTAAAATATTATAATCATAGAACTGTAGTACACTAATTTTAATGCATTTCCTTTGCTTTGATTTACTATGATAAATTAGCAGATGAAATACTGGTAAATAAAGCAGATATTCTCAGATATCAATACCCTTTAATCAACTTTATGAATGAGTCCTTCCACACCCTCATGTTTGTAAACAGTGTGACCTCTTTAATGGGCGGGGCTTAGACCATCCTTCAGACATGTTAGCCCGTGCAAGCTAACATGTTTTTGGCTGGTCGTCCATAATCATAGAGGGTAATATAGATCTCTGGATATGTGGTATCATATAGGCTACTCGGGAGTTAAACTGTCTCTTGGAAAAAACATATTTAAGATTGACTAAAAGAGCAGTCTAGTTGAGTTTCATATTTGAGCCATTACTATTAACCCTTTTAGAAACTATTTAATTCATAAACACTGATAATCATTTGTTGGGCACTGGTCATTTGGGCATTTCATACCAAGATGGCTTCTCTCAAGCACTGCAGTTTCACTGTCAGGTCAGGTAAGGTATTGGAATATATGCTTGTTTGGCACTTCACCTCGTCAACCTGTTCTCTGCACTTCTGCAGCCTCCTGATATCCTTATTTCACTCTGTATCAGGCCCATGTTCCAACTCTTTGGGTTTCTCCCAAGTCTCTACAATACATGCAGTCGCCCCGATGGTCTGGTCCAACCCACCAGGTCCTGGGCACTCAGTATACACGTGAGCTGGATCAGATTCAGGAAAAATTACAACACACAAACACTTGCAAGTGAAATACCCGAGCAGGGGGAATAATCGTGACACTGCAAAAGTTAGATGTGCTATGTGTCATATGAAGGCGGAGGGGCAGAGACCTCAGGCCCCTCATAGCCTGACAAGGGGAAAATCCCTGCACAACAAGCATCAATCAGGTAGGGTTGATGTTGTTGGCGGTGCTAAGTTTTCAACGACAAAGAGTTCTCAAATGTTTTGGCTCAACTTGAAATGGTCGATCTGTGCCTGGAACGTGAGGCTCATCATGCATCAATAATATGTCCTCTATGACGACTTCTGGTTTGTTCATTTCCATTTAGCCTCCACTAGTGTGTGCAGTAAAATGAATGGGAGCCAATTTACCATGAGTTCAGAGGCTGGTAGCTCTTATTAGCCTAATTTTCTCCTTCACAAAACTTGAAATGAAATCCAACACTGGTATACAATTTAGTAAATAAACTGTGTGGGGCACTGATTAGTTTAAATGGGGACTAAGTTCAAGATAAGAAGCAGTGAACAGTTTTATTGTGTTGTCTGAGAACAAGCTGCTCCAGAGAGTCGACTCGTATATATGACAAAAGCTGGCTTCTGATCAAGAGACAATTTCCTTTTTTTCTCCATTTTTGCTGTTGGTAAATACATCTTAAAAACTGACATGGTACCAAATGAAGATCTGTTTGTAAGCTAAGAAACTAGCTTGTATTATTGAGCTAATTTAAATAATATAAATCCCCCTCAGCACAAGTGAGGCTGGAGGAACATGAAATAACACTTTCTGCTGACTTGTTGCTTTGTGGCTGGTTTCTGTGGACCATAACAGCAGATCTGTGTAAAACATGGTACAAGTTGTGCTGCCTGTTAGTCTATGGGGGAGGTTAATATTTGCCTGCAGTTTTGCTATGTTTTGCCTCTTGCTAACATTGTAACATCACAATAACAAAGGCTGGAAAAGGGTCTTTTGATTTCTTACAATAATACAACTAGTGCAGAGGACTAAAGGGCAAAAATAGTGTCAGTTAGCACTGACCACTTTGTGGCGCTGCAAGACAGACTTTTTAATTTTTATATCCCTCAACAAAGACAAATATGGTGCCATAGAAAAAGACTGATAAAGTCTATATTCAGCACAGACAAATGTGATTTTAGTCCCTTTATCTCAACCCGGATAGATACATCTCTGGATGTATGCATGTGTATATCCAAATATGTTTATTATATGTTTCTGTATATTTGCATATATGTGCATCTATAAAATGAGGAGTATGGCTTCAGGATGCTCTATTGTAAAGGGCCTTAAGATGACACTGCATTCACACCAAAAGCAATGAAATCCCCTTTGGACTATCTGGTCGCTCACATCGTGCTGCCTGACGGTTGAAAACACGCAGAACATACAGGCAGGCGACGCAGGGTAAGCGACCGAAGGGGAAGGTCTGCTGTCATGCTGAGGTGCATATGTGTCAACCAAGATGGATCAGCTGTGGACTGGATGACCATATACTATATATATATATATATATATATATATATATATATATATATATATATATATATATATATATACATATGTGTGTGTGTGTGTGTGTGTGTGTATATATATATATATATATATATATATATATATATATATATATATATATACACACACACATATACATATATATATATGCATAAATATGAATTGCACAAATATACACAAATAAACATACATAAACAGACATAAGCACAGGCATGTGACCTTTTACAGTAGCCTATTTGATTATTATGACTTAACCCCCCTTTTTCTGGAACATTCACACAAAGCGGCAGTTTATTTGGAGGGAAAGTTTTCTCATCCTCCCACTCATAATCCCCCGCATGGGAATCCAAATCGGCCCACAATCAGCTGTTGCCTCGGTCACGCTGCTGCTCATTTGCATAAAGTTGAGATTCTATCAACTTTAACTCGTCGTTCAACGTTACTCGAGTTGTTCACATCGCGCTGCTCACCCCGATCACCCCTCGACACCAGCGATCATTGCTGAGGACACTCAGATCACTTTTGGTGTGAATGCAGGTTAACACTTCTTATGAATTGGCACTATAAAAATAAAGATTGATTAAATGATTGATCTCTCCAAAACACATTTTGACAGTCCATTAAAACCATAGAAAAACATAGACTACCTCAAATTATACCTTTTAGGCACTTTGGACGCTTCTACTGCACCCCAGACAATATTTATATTGTGAGCACAGTCTTTGGTAGAACTTTCCTTCAGGTATGTTTACAGTAATATTGAGAGTCCTCTGCCTAACACCTCAAAATCTATGGATACATGGGCAGGTTCATGTATTTCTAATGTGCTTGGAACAGTGGGGGAGAGCAATTTTTGGCTGCCAAAAAGTGTTTCATAAGAGTGAAAGCAGTTAGATGCCCTCAGTAAGCAGCGAGGCTCTTGTGCAACAAAGCTATAGTGCAGAAATTAGGAAGATGACTGAGGGAGGGTACAAACGCACACGGTGAAATTACAAAGTGTGTCTCACTTACACTTTTAAGATGCTAATGGATTGTCTCTCACTACTTATAAATACCAGACAAGTTAGCTCTTCAGTGTGCACGAATTAAACCAATATGTGGCTGATTCCCTTTGCTCCCCGCAGTGGAAACAAATCCATCACAGCACAAGCTAAAATCTAAACCTTGCTGTCACTTTGCCTCATCATTTTCCACTCCTGTCTTTATTTTTACACATCATTCTTGTAGCAGCGATCAAAGCCGATTTCCCAAAGAGCTTCCCACTGTTACCGTCAACATCCCCGGCCCCAGTTTCTCTGCATGAAAGCCCGGCTGTGTTTATGTTGTTCAGTCGGCGCTGAACCTCTTGATCTCCCAGCTCTGTCGGTATCCTCTTTTTCCTTCTGTGCTACATTTCCTCTAAAGAAAAATAAAGCGACTGAACTCTGCAGAAACTTTTTGGGGGTGACTGAAGGTATGAACAAACATACAGCAATAAATAACACCTTAAAAACTGTTACCTAACCATGAGTGTCTTTAAAGCTGCTTTACAACATGATGTTGTTATCTTTAAACCATCATGTTGTTCCAGCTTTGAAGAACTGGATCATTTTGTTGTTTTGTTTTCTTTGTTTGAGCGTTTTGAGGATGCCCCTGGGAGTTTCTTTTTGCTCACAGTGTTGACTGTAATTGCCTGTTTCTGTGCAAATCAAGTGTTACAAAAGCTCAGCCTGCCTCTGGGTTCAGTGTTAGTTCTCTTCAAATTATTAAAAACATTTAACAAAGGCCTTACTGACAAAAAATCCCTTTTGAATTGTTAGAGAACAGAATAGTCTGCAATCAAAAAACAGCCTCTAAAATTATTGAACAGTACTGTTCATAAGTTTAAGACGGGCATGAAAGAATGCTGTAAAGTAAGATTGCTTTAAAAACCATATATTATCTTGTGTAAATGGAGAATGCCGTTTCCTGACAACCCCCTGACTAATTGCAGAAGGATTTTAAATTTTAACCAACATAGATAAAAGGCATGGACAGCTCACTAAGCTAAGGGGAACTTTGGCCTAATGTAGCTTGACACTGCTAAACATTGTACAGTGTATTGTGAAGTCACTCAATGAACGCCATATAGAGCAGACGTATATTCCATCTCCCCACATGGAGCTGGAGCTGGTCTCAGTATTCCAGCACCAGAGGACCAAAATGGTGCCTCAAGTATTAAAACAGAAGTCCAGAGACGGAAGCAGCTGGAGCCAACAGAGACGAACACAGCGGTAACTAAGGGTAGCAATGGTGTCTTGACCTCTTGAGTAAACTTTGTGACCTACCCAATGGATATCAACGTTGCCAGTTGACATTAACTTAGTTTTGCTTGGCCTGACTTAGCTCGATGTTTCCTTACCTCTGCAAAATTTGGACAAAATGTCAGCACGTGAATGTGGCTTTAAGATGTGCTGTTCAAGCCTTTTTGAAGGACCACAAAGAAACAGGCAACATTAATGACTGTTGATGCAGTGGTCGGCCTGGGAAACCTAGTAAAGCAGATGACAGACAGGTCATGATTACTTCTCTTCAAAATCAGGAGGTGTCCAGCTGTGCCATCAATTCAGAACTGGTAGAAACCAGCAGGAAAACCTATTTACTGCCCAAAGACATCTGGACAGAAATGGTCCTCAAGCCATACCTCTAACTTGGCAACAAGACCAAGAGGCTAAGCTATGCAAAAAAATGTAGGAACTGGAGTACAGAAAACAGCAGCAAGTGCTCTGGACTGATGGGTAAAAATTTGAAATATTTGTTGCAGAAGGTATTTTGTGAGAAGGGCTGGAGGGTGGTACAATAATGACAACCTGCAAACAAAAGTGAAGCATGGTAGAGGTTCTTTGCAAGGCTGAGGCAGCATTTCTGCAAATAGAGTTGGGACTTTGGTCAGGATAAATGATGTCCTCAGTGCTAATAATTACAAGAAGATACTTATCCATTATGCAATATCATCAGTGAGGCTTCTGATTGGCCCTGGAATTATTATGCAGCAGGGACCAAAACATACAGCCAATGTAAATAAGAACTGTCTTCAGCATGAAGAGCCTCTTTTTGATAACGTTACAGATGTCCTAGAAGTGAACGTATGGCCCTAACGTTGCCCTGATCTCAATCAATCCCCAAGTAAATCTGGGATGAAGACAAGATCTGAGGTTAGTTCTTGAAGATTTTGGAACATTCTGCAGAGCTTCTTCAAAAACTGCGTGCATGTTTACACTAAATATTCATCATATAACGGTGGTCACACTAGATATGTAATTGATTAAAAATTATTCTCTGTTCATTCACTTTGCATTTGCTTATTAATAAAAACAAACTTTTACCACTTCTATTTCTGAAAAGATTCAGATTTTTCATCATTTTTCACATCTGAGTAAAACTTTTGTGCATGTCTTGTCAATTTCCTGCCCTCTCAGTGCAGGCCTGTTTGAGAGTGTCCAGTACAGTGTAACATCATCCAAAAGCTGTTTGTTTTAGGGTTTATTTTCAACCTTAAATGCACTTATCTGTGCCGGGCTCTTGGCCCCTACAACAGCAAAGGTTAGCCTGGATTCCATGACGATTATCTCCTTTCAAGGGTGGAGCTAATCCCCATCACATACAAAATGTAATGAATGTTAATATGAACCTGATAAAATCACAATTTACAGAAATCTACAAAACAAAAATCTTCTATAATCTACAATACTCCTTCAAGGATGTCTCTAAAATACTTAGCACATTTTGCTACATTATCACTAAAGATTTTGAGGGGCAAATGAGAGCTTTGACCTCCTGGTTGGGCTGAATAAGATTAACCCTCAGGGCATTGCTGTCTTCACAAATGCTTATAGTACATTTTAAGAGATACATAAGCTATATAAGACATATAATGTGTATATATTTACTTGATTTTTTCTGGGGTTTTTTTTTTTTTTTTTTTTGTTTTTTTTTACATCTGATTCCTCTTTTAACAGTATGGACAATAACAACCAGCCTCCACATGGAGAAGCTCCAGCCCGCTCCTTTGTCTTCAGAGCTATTGGGCTTTTCTCAGGAGACATGAAGCGCTTCAGAGAATGGGTCAAAAGTAAGTACTTTGAAGTCCTCATTGCATTACTTAAGCCGGAGATGTACTTCAGGTTTGTCATTGTGTTCGCATCTGCTGGAGTGTTTTGTCCTTATACTTGCCTGTTTGCATCCCATGTTACTGGAGGATACCTCTAAATGCCCCCCTAAGACCTAAGGCTGTGTGCAACTACCAGATGTGTGAGCAGTAAACGTTAAACATATTTTGAGCACAGGCCTACAGATCATGTGTAGACTGCAGCTTGCTTCTACGCCATGTTCATACTGGACAACATGCAAAACCTACTCCTTGAACTTATAAAGGGGGTGCGTGGTGGCCATCATCTGCATTCACATAAAAACACAAATTTCAATGAAGTTGGGACGTTGTGCAAAACGCAGATAAAAACTGAATACAATGATTTGCTAATCTTTTTAACCTATATTCAGTTGAATACACTACAAAGACAAGATATTTATTGTTCAAACTGATATTTTTTTTTGGTATTTTCACTCAATCTGAATTTGATACCTTCAAAATGCTCCAAAAAAGCTGTAACAGGGGGATTTTTATGAGTGTGTTACATCAGCTTTCTTTTTAACAGCACACAATAAGCATTAGGACAATAATGAAGCTTTGAAGCTGTAATTCTTTACCAATCTTGTTTGATGTTCGATTTTAATTGCTCAACAATCTGGGGTCTCCATTGTTGCTGCACATGTCACTGTTGTAACACAAACAGAGTGTGGCTTGGCAATGTCTTGCTGAAATGAGCAGGGATGATCCTGAAAAAGGTGACCTGTATGTACCTTTCAGCATTACTGGTTTCTCAGATGTGCAAGTTACCCATGCCATGGGGACTAACATACCCCCATACCACCACAGATACTGGCTTTTGAACTTTGCACTACATCCATGATTTCCAAAAGCGATTTGACATATAGACTTGTCAGACCACAGCACACTTTTCGACTTTGCATCAGTCCATCTCAGATGACCTCAGGCCCAGAGAAGCTGGCAGTGTTTCTGGGTGTTGTTGATATATGGCTTTCACTTAGCACGGTAGAGTTTTAACTTGCACTGGTAGATGTAGTGACTAACTGTGTTGACTGGCAGTGGTTCTCTGAAGTGTTCCTGAGCCCATGTGATAATATCCTTTACAGAACAATGTTGGGTTTTTTGTTGTCCCTGTCCCAGCTTAATGTGTTGCAGGCATCAAATTCAAAACTAGAAAAGCACTCAGAGAGCGCAGACCTCCGCCAAGGTGATCTGGATCAGTCCCAAAATTTAATCAGTTCTTCCATATCCCATTTCCAACAATTCCTGAAAATTTCATCCAAATCCGTTCAGAACTTTTCAAGTTATTTTGAACACAAACAAACAGACAGACAGACAGATAAACGCTGGCAAAAACATAACCTCCTTGGCAGAGGTAATGAGGGAATATTTGCAAAAACAATTAAATGTGTTAGTTTGAACAGTAATATATTTTTCTTTGCAGTGTATTCAATTAAACAGAGATTTATTCACATTTGATACAATGTCCCAGCTTTACTGAAAATGGAGTTTGTACCTAACAGCAAGTTTATCTTTGACCTTAAGTGTAATTTTGTCATGAATAAGAGCAAATAGTGAATCAGTCATTTTTCCTCTATAACGATGATTGACACCTTTTTCATAAACTGCAGAGCAGGTTTTGGTGATCCAACTGCTGGACTGGATTTTCCGAGGGGTGGCCCAGGTCATGTTTGTGAACAACCCTCTCAGTGGGCTCTTCATCACGGCTGGCCTCTTCCTGCAGAACCCATGGTGGGCTCTGAATGGTCTGCTGGGGACCCTCATCTCCACTGTATCCGCCATGTTACTGGGACAGAGCAGGTCTGACTGCATCTCCTTATTAGACTTCATCTTAGGAAACAAAAACATTGTCTTTCCAGCAGTAAGCCATTATCGATGTCTTCCACTTGCACCCCCCTGCAGCTTGACTTTCTTTCAGCATTCAAACTGTGCAGTTCTCCATTTGCCTCTTCGTTAAATTGTGTTTTGCACTCATGTTGGCTGCATCTGTCACACTAACATCAGGGAGGCCATATCAGCCGGTTTATATGGCTACAACGGAACATTGGTCGGCATGCTGATGGCTGTTATCTCTGCCAAAGGAGGCTGGTACTGGTGGCTGTTGCTGCCAAATATGTTTATGTCCATGTTGTGGTGAGTGTGAGCTCCACTTCCATCTGATTAATTTAATGGCTCATTAGCAAGGGACAGAGGCATCAGCATGTGGTGTAGGCAATTTACAGCTTAAGTTAGGCAGAAGAGCACAATAATGAATCTATTTTGGTTTTAGTATGAAGTGACAAAGAGGGGAAAAAAGATTTAGGGCTAAGACATCCAGAGAAATCCAAATTTAAAAAGTATGCTTTACTATAGCCGTCTCCCAATTTCAGGGTTATATCCTTCAAACTGATTATGTGACATTAATAATAACTGCACTGTTCAAGAACATTATATTTGGATATTTCTCGTTAAAATATGTCACCAAGGCCACCACTGCTCACAAACATCTGTTTTGTTTTGCATTATTCAATTCTTAGAAATTATCATTTATTCATTTTAAAGTTGATAACTATAGTAAACTATTACTCTTTACTGTCATTGTGTGTCTGAAGTTTTATTTTAAGCAGATCATTGCTGTCAAAAAGTAATAATCCATGCAAAGATGCATAATTTCAGCAGATCTGCCCCTCCTAACCAATCATAAACATCTCTTTTTTGCTCTCAGCTCCACTAAAAGCCTCCTCTCTCCTTGATATTTGTCTCCTTCTTCTACATTTAAAAGAGCTCATATTAAGTTTTTTTGGTTTTTTTTTTTAGTTTTGTGCACCCTTTGGTATGTTTAATGTGTCTAAACATGTCTTGACATGTTCATTCTACGAACAAGAAAGAAGTCTGTGGTATCAGACCCCCCCACTCCCAAATAGACCTAACAGTGCGATGTCTGAATATTGTTCACCCAGTTTGAGCCCACTGGTTCAGGGTACCAAGCCCATTGCAGAGTAAGAATGAATGCAGAGTTGTTGACAACATAGCACTGAGCAGCGGCGAACTTATCAATTACCAGAGAGTTGACCCACAACCAATCAGAGCGGTCTAGGCCCATATGGAGAAGAGAGCCTTAAAGAGGAAGGGGCTCTAACTGAGCATCTCAGAAAGAGAGAGAATACAGCACAATTGGGGGGGTGTCAGTACATGAACACTTAACTTTTTTTTTTTTTTTACATTTGTTATTGTGAACATATCCTAGCAGTCATTGAGAGTGAATATATTAGTGTGATTTGAGGTAAAATATGACCTCTTAAAGTCTTTAAATAAAGTCTCAGGTGCTGTGAAAGGGTCACGAGTGTCAAAAACTTGATAACACTAATAGCTTCATAATGCTTTTTAGGTAATGAAAACATCTCATTCTGAAGAGATGAGAAAGTAGAGTGACTATAACACAGTTCTACACAGCAGTCAATGCTAGCTAACTGGTCATGTGACTTGAAAACTACCAATACCTCTGCATGCTCAAAGTTTTTCTGTATCTAAAGAAATATAATCAAGAAAAGAATATACAGCAAGCTTACAGCATTAGCAGGAGCTGTAAATCTGGAAGCTGTACGTTTAAAAAGACAAGTCAAAGAAGTTTCTCCTCAGGCTAAAATTAGAAGTCTCACCCTTTTTTTGATTTTAAATGGTCAGTGAGGGAAACACTGACGAATACAGCACTGTTCCAAAAGTTGAACTAATGTCAGCTGTGAGCACATTGGATGTTGAAAGACTGATAATTAAGCTGAAATACCTGGACAACATCAGTTTTATATCAAAATGGCAAAATGGTAGCTATGGTCACAGGCCCTTAATTAGTATGCATGTGACTTGTTGGGCTTTTGAAGACAGCCCCAAGTGGACAGTTAAGGAGCCACAGGGTTTTTCACATAACTGGAAGTTGCTGCTTGGTTCAACCTGAGTGGTCGAGAAAGTTTTGTGAGCTGGGTCCTTCGAAGGATACTACCCCTGATGTGAGACACAGCTAGTCACAGGGAAATCACTGTTTTGATACTGATTTAGCCATTGTTTTTATTAGCGTTTAATTTAAACATAAACAATCCAGGTGAGTTCATGACCTCCACATGTAATGGTCCTCCTTTCCGTCCAATCAGTAAGCCATTTCCTGCTCTTGTTTACAGCCCGGTGGTCTCCAGTGCTTTGTCCTCAGTTGCCAGCAGATGGGACCTCCCTATATTCACCCTTCCATTTAATATTTTGGTGTGTCTGCACATTGCAGCAACAGGAGCTAATAACGCCTACTTCCCACAGGTATAATACAACCCTGCTTCACAATTCAGAGAGAAGTGGCAAATGAAACTCACTCTGCTGCAATTTCAGGCAAAAATTCAGCCGATACACCTCCTGAATCCTCTTCACGATCCCATCCAAAGCCTCAACGTCTCTCAGGTAGAACACGACTGTATTTAGAAATCATTATGTAGGCTTATCTCACACATGCTTTCTCTGTATTTAATGTGCACACTTTGTAAGTAATAAGCAAGCCTTCTATTCGCAGCTCCTTCTGTCGGTGCCTGTTGGTGTTGGCCAGGTGTACGGCTGTGACAGTCCTTGGACAGGAGGGCTCATCCTTCTGGCCCTGCTGCTTTCCTCTCCAACGATCTGTTTCCACGCCATGTTGGGCTCAGCTGCTGGCGTGCTGTGTGGTATAGAGACTCTCTCATTTGCATAGAGATATGCATAATTTTTGCTTAGGCTCCACTGACAGTTTTGGCTCTTTAAACTGGACCATGGCATCGCCGTGAATAAAACACTGAATGTTTCTTTCCTAACACTGACTGTGTTGACCCATTTTAAAACGAGACATTTGTGCGGTGACCCTGGTGTGAAAAGCACAACAACAAACAGGAAAGAGACAACAGACTACAGAGCACAGGGTTAAATAAAAATAATTTAAAAAACACTGAAAGAATGAACACAACCACAAAAACTTAAGTAATTTAAAAGCACACACACAAAAAAAATACAGAAAACAACAAAGCACAACAAAAAGTAAAAAATATGTAACAAAGACAACATCTTATAAAAAACACAGCTACAACTAAAATTACCAATAGAAAAGAAAAAGTACAACAAAAATGAAGAAAAAAACAATAAAGTAAAAATACAAGAAATTAAAAACACAACAGAAAATAAACAAACACAATGGCAAACAAAAAACATCAAAAAAGAAATAACAAGTTCAGTAAACAACAAAGAAAAAAATATAATGAAGACAAGATTATTTAAAAAAAAACAGCAACAAAAAAACAATAAATAAGACAAAATAAAAAAATAAGAATTGAAAAAAGCAAATAAAAAAACTTAACAACATATAAGAAAAATACAATAATAAATCACAGGAAACTACCCCACAAATTATAATATAAAAAAAAATAAAAAGAACTACAAATAGGCAACACATGACATACACAACAAATAAATAATCAAAATGACCAATAAGAAAATACACATTTGAAAAGCACAACAAGAAAAAAGAACATTTCAGGAAAAAGAAACAAATATGAGGTATCACAAATAAAAAAAAAACAACAGCAAATAAAAACTTAACAACATATGAGAAATATTCAATGGTAAATCACAGAAAACTACACCATAATTTAGATTTTAAAAAATCACAACAAACAAGAAACAGAAACATATTAAAACAAGCAACACATGAGATACACGCGAAAAAGACAGCCAAGAAAAAAGAACTGAGAAAAACAACACATAATAAATCATTAAGAAATCAAAATAAAAAAAATTTAAAGAACACAACAAATAAGAAAACACAAAAAACAAAAAATGACAAGTAAACGACACCAATTTCAAATATTACACACAAGAAAAGCAACATTTGATATTGTGTTTATATTGTTATCTTTTTTAATGCTGCTGTGTTGTTGTTGTGCATGTTTTTGATACTTCATTGTGTTTTTGACATTTTCTTGTGTATTTTTGTCAGTGTTTCTACATTTGTTGTTGCATTTTTTATATTAGTTTGTCAGTTTTCTTTCTGTTGTGTTAAATGTCAGAACGTGTTTTTTCATGTTATGTCTCTTTAAATGTTGTTGCATATTTTTATGAACACAGTGTGATTTGTAGTTGTATTTTTCTTCTTCATTGTGATTTGCACTTCAGGGCCACCTACCTTTGTGTTACTGAATCCCAGGCTTTATGGGTAATCCAGAGCTCCTCTTTTATGTGTGTTGCAGGACTTGCTCTGGCGGCTCCTCATAGAGATATTTACTTTGGGCTGTAGGGATATAACAGCGCTCTGTCCTGTATCGCTATTGGTGGAGTCTTTTATGTGCTGACATGGCAAACTCATCTACTGGCTGTAACATGTGGTGAGAATAACAAACACTGAGAGCACTTTGCTGCCTAGGGCTGGGCAAAATGGACCAAAAATTGTGTCCTGATAATTTTTAGCTAAATGGAAATGATATACAGTATATTTCAATATTTCTTTTCGAAATAGAAATAACAATGTTGTCTTAATAAGAGAGTTATTCATTTCCATGTAGTTCTTTAAAAAACAATTTTATTACTTGTGGATATCAAAGGACAATTAAGTAGTCCTCAACACTCAATGTTGGACATTTTTGAATCCTGAAAAAATGAAGACATAAACTGAAAAATTAAAAGAATTTAATCTAAATTGAACAAAACAGTTTAGTTGTCAAAGTTTTCTATTCTCTTAAATTCCATGTGTTCAGAAAATGCAATATCTTCATTATGCTAATAATGATTGGCATCCAATTGTACAAGAACTTGATGATCTTCAGTTACATTTAGGACCAGGAGGTAGATAGAGCAGTGTCTGAACTGCACAAATGCTGCATGTTCGCAAAATTTTGAGAAGTGGGTGGAACTGGTAAGATGTGTCCACTTTTCCAAATATAATATAATATAATATAATATAATATAATATAATATAATATAATATAATATAATATAATATAATAAAATATAATATAAATTAATTTAAAATATGTGAAAAATTTGTGCAACTTACACAGCGTGGAGTCTTAAAATATTAGGTGATAAGGGCCTCTATTTATGTTGCAATGGTATCAAAGATGTGTCTTATATTGTGTTTTCTTTACTAACAGTGCAAGTGCTTTAAATGGGATGTAAGACATATTGATACGGATTAACACCTCTGCCAAGGAGAATATGTATTTGTTTAGTTTGTTCGTCCGTCTGTTAGCAGGATAACCCAAAAATTTATGAACTGATTTCAGGGAATATTGGCCATGGCACATTACTGATTAACTAAATCCAGATCCAGTGATACTTTACTCATACTTTAATTATGAGATAGGGCAGTTTAAGAATGTCATAAATGCCTTAGCAGAGGCTGAGCACCTCTCTCACCTCTTTGCTTTACAAACGAAACAAATGCTGCTGATGTTTTGGACACGACCGAGTGTTATTCTTTCACAAGGAATTGTATTGACTGATGATCCTTTGCCTCCTGTGTCTGCAGTTTCCGTTGTAACAACAGATGATGAAATCAACACAGTCACTCATAAATGCTTTTAAATAACAGAATTTGATCAAGATTGTCCATATGTCTCTGATTGAAGCATAAACACCTGCTTACACCAGGTTACACAGCTGCAAGTTAAACCATAACACCAGTCAGACTTCTGGTTAAAATAAATATAGAAATAAAACAGCTTTTGCACAAAAAAGGTATTTCATAGACATTATGGAAATAAACAACATTAAATAGATTAGATTAGATTAGATAAAATGAGATAATACTTTATTAATCCCCTTGGAAAACCTTCCACAGGGGATTAATAAAGTTACATTAAAATAAAGTTACATTAAAATAATAAAGTTAAATTACAGATTCATATATATGAAAAAGAAATATCTAAGCAAAACTACAAATAAATATAAATAAAATAAAAATATAAAAATATATAAAATAAATGGCTATTTTATATTACATAAAATGTAATATTATATAATAATGATAATAACAACTATCACAACAATAATAATAACAACAATAACAATTAAAATTAATATATACAAATATAATAATTATTATATTATATTATTTTATATATTTAATAGTGTATTTTTGCCTTTTTAAGTGGACGGGGATGCTATCAAAAATTGCCCATGTGTGGCTGGGATTATTTTTGAAAACTGAGAATGAAAACCTCTGTCTTTGAAATATCTGCCTTCATTTGAACATAGCCAAACTTTAGCATTTTAGGACTCATTACAGCACCACTCCATAGGTGGTCTGCACTATAAATAATCTTTTCAATTAGCATTAAGTCTGGCATCTTCTTATTTTTCATAAATCAACATCAAAGAAAGCTGTGTAACAGTGAAAGATTATGTTTTATTTTCAATTTATCTTAAAGCTCATTTTCTGTCACCCAGCCATACTCATGCTCTCTGTAAAATGTTTCTAACTCTTCAAATGTTTCTTTCCAGCTCTCTTCTGTGCATACATGACAGCTGCGCTCTCCAAACTGATGTCAGTGGTATGTCACAAACTTTGCTCCACATTTACACTCATAAATGTCATCTGATCGCCTTCATGTCTCTCATATCATGTGTCACACTCTGCTCTACTCTGACGTCCCCCCTCAGCTCACATTACCGGCCTGCACGTGGCCTTTCTGCCTGTCCACTCTCATCTTCCTCCTAATTTCCACTGAGATCTCAGCCATCTGCAAACTGCCTCTGTCTGCGGTCTCCTACCCCGAGGAAAATCGACGCTACCAGAGACAATTAAAGGCTGCAGAGAAGGCACCGTGCTGTCAGCAGAGCGGCAGCCAAAAAGAGGCCAAACTGAGGGAGAACGGAGAGCTGAGTGTCCACTTGGTGGTGGAGAAGGACAGCAGTGAGTGAATCTATGTGACAGGGCCGGGCAACATGGACCAAATATCACATCTCAGTTTGTTTCAGGTGAACAGGCATAAACGGTAAATATCTGAATGTGTTACATGATGTGGAGAAAAAAACAAATGGTGTCACAGTAGCAGAATTATAGACTTTGCTATGATTCTAGTAAATATCAATTATTACAGATTAACCTGCTTTCAAATGTTGACAGTTAATTTGTAAAATTTAGACTGTGTGCAAGACTTTGACCACAATTTTAATCATTAAAAAAAATTAATTAGCCATTCCTGAGAGTGGACTTTACTATGGTGGCCCAACGTGCAAAAAAACAACAAATAGGAAAAGACAACAACAAATATGAGAACACAACATCAAATGAGTAAAGGTAAATGACAAATATGAGAACACAACAACAAATAAGCAAAGATAAATGAGAAATATGAGAACACAACAACAAATAAGCAAAGATAAATGAAAAATATGAGAGCACAATAACAAATAAGTAAAGATAGATTACAAACATGAGAACACAACAAAAAATAAGTAAAGATAAATGACAAATATGAGAACACAATAAATGGGAAAACACAACAACAAATATGAAAACACAACAACAACTAAGTAAAGACAAATTACAAATATTAGAACACAACAACAAATAAGTAAAGATAAATGACAAATATCAGCAACACATTAAATGGGAAAAGAGAACGACAAATAGGAAAAGACTGCAATAAATATGAAAACATTACAACAAATAAGAAAAGATAACAAATATGAGAACACAACAAAATATAAGTAAAGAAAAAGACAAATATGAGAAAACAACAATGCAAAAAGGAAACAACAAATAGGAAAAGATAAAAAAAAAAATATGAGAACACAACTTCTTCAATTAAAAAAATATATAATAAGCACTGCAATATATTAAACAAAAATACGACAAATGAAAAGTGTTACCAAAAGTACAAAAACACAATGCCACTGAAAATGCAACATCTAATTTATAAAGACAAGTGCAATGAAAAGACATGAAATCAAATTAATAACACAATGAAAAATAAGAAAGGTGCAACAACAAAAAATAATCACAACATTAACAACTGAAAAACAGACCAAAAACACTAAATTAAAGTTCAACAACAAACAAAAAACAACGAATTTGAATAAAATCTCATATTAAACAATGTATAAAAAAATGCTGCAACAAATATGAGAAACACAATTTCTGGTTGTTTTTTTTATTTGTTCATTGCATGTTTAAGAGTATGTTGTTGCTGTTTTTAAGTTGTCATTTTTTGCTGATTTGTTGTTCTTTATTTGTTGTTTATTTATTAAGTTTATTTTCATCTGTGGACCCTTTTTTACACATGTTGTGTATTATAC
This sequence comes from Cetoscarus ocellatus, assembly GCA_037902135.1. Classification (NCBI taxonomy): domain Eukaryota; kingdom Metazoa; phylum Chordata; class Actinopteri; order Labriformes; family Labridae; genus Cetoscarus; species Cetoscarus ocellatus. Next base: position 73,497 of record JBAMNC010001403.1, on the reverse strand, counting down.
TGTAATTTGTGTGAGTTTTTTATATGATTTTTTTAATTTTTATTTGTCTTTTTTGTTTTGTTTCAATGGTTTTTCCCTTTGTATTTATGGAAGTGTCTACTTTTTCACTGTCCTTTTCATTTTTGTCAAATTGGCATTTGTTGTTTTAGGTTTTTTATTTCTTGTCTTATTTCATGTTTGCTTTTTTCATTTGTTGCTGCACTTTTTGTATTCGGTTTAAATTTCTTCTTTATCTGTTTATTTCCATTGTTCATGTAGTTATTAGAGTTCTTCCTTATTTGCTCTTCAAAAGGTTTGTTAAGATCTTTTTATAATTGTCATTTTGTTTGCCTGATTAATGTTATGTTTCTGATTTGCGGTTGTGTTTCATGTACATTTTACTCTTTTTGTCAAGTGTTCTTTTTCTGTGTTGTCTAGTATTTTTGGTTGTCTTACTGTGTACTTTTTTGTTACAGTTTTTGGCCATTGGGTTTATTTTTTGATGTGATTGTGTCTGCTTATTTGTCACTGTGTTTTTATTTGTTTTTGCACGGTCCAGTGTAGTTGTATATTGTTAATTTGTTGATATTTTATATGTGTTGTGTTTTTAAATTTGCAATTGGGATTTTTTTTTTATCATTCATTAGTGTTCTTCATATGGTGCTGTGATTGTTTCTTGCATTGGATTGTTACTTTGCATCTTTTTTTTTAATCTAAACTTTTTTTGTTGTTTAATTTGATATTTTTATTCATTTTCTTTTTTTAATTGTCATTCTGTTTTGGATTTCTGGCCACCATAGTTGTCTTTTGCAATGGTAACCAACAAGCATCAAATCAATACAATTTATCTAATAATTTAAATCATTAAAAAATCCTTATAAAATTTAATTTAAATAAATAATGATAGTCTTGTGTTCTACTTTTCAAATAACGTCTCTAAAAAGTCATGGATAAAAGTAACACTTTCCTGACCACATATCTTTGATAATATGTCAGTATATGTTCAAAACATGATATTTGGTGGCGCCCTAGAATGTGATGATATAGATATATGTTAAGATGTTGTTACACACTTATAACTGTGTTTATGTCTTCTGTAAGAGTTACATTAATGTGAATAAAGGAATAGTGCCAGGATATACAATTGCATTTCCTTTCTTATATAAGAGTATTCGTTATATAAAAAGGCCGGCATTAGGCTCGCACTATAGCAAATATTATCTTATGCAATACAGCGTTTCCCACCACCAGAGGGCAGCACTGTCCTGTCCAAGGAAAGAGCCACTGTTAGTGTGCTCAGTTTAACAGATACTGAGGAAATGAATAAGAATGGAGACACATTTATGTAAACCACCACTGTAAGTGAACATATACATGATTTTCAATGCAGTCTTGTGATGTAACAGGCTTGTTGTTATTGAAGTGGTTGCTTTGAGATCATTTAAAAAGGCAGCACTGCATTTCATCAGGCAGACATGGAGCTGTAGGGGAGATGTTATAAAGTGCTCCCCCAGCAGAAACGACCTCCGCTCTGCCAAGCATAATCCATCACCGCCTTCTGTGCACAAATCTGTCCCATTGTTTCCTCTTCTAATTCCTCTTTATTCCTTTTTTTGTCTCTCACTGTGCCTGTTCCTCAATTTTACATGATTTTGTAACCCTTTCTTTTCATAATTTTTTCTTACGTACCTCTCCCTCAGTTTCACCCTTTCCTCTAAGGCCAACCTTTTTCGATTTTCCATCAAAAGTAGGATTCTGATGGAAAAAATAAAGCATCTGATAAATAAACATACACAACTCTGTCTGGGTCTGACATTTATGAAATAATGTGTCATTATTGCCATCTGCCTGTCTGGTTATCTGGAGCGCAGAGACACATGGCTGCAGTCTAGCCAGTGCTACACATAACAGTCACACTCTCAGACATGTGTGGGTGCTGAGGGACACCGGGGGGGGAGAAGGTGTGAGACGAGGATAGGGGGAGAAGCTGAAAATGAGACAACTCAATTCCTGGGCATGGTGATAAAATATGACTTGTTATGACTGATATTTTGAGGTGTAAATGTGCCATTTTTCTCTTTGTCCAGCAATTCAAGAAACCATCCTTTTTATATAATAATCTAAAAGGGAAACGTACCTAAACTCTCCATTAGGGTCTGGAAATACATTCAGTACTGTGCAAAAATTTAAGGCAGATGTGAAAAAATGATGTAAAGTGAGAACACTTTGCAAATGGTGGTGGAGATAGTTATTTTGTTTTGTTTAAAATGCAAATAGAAATCAGAATTAAATCAATGTTTGGTTTGACCACTGTTTGCCTCTGAAACATTGTCAATTCTCCTAAGTACACTTGCCAAAGTTTCTGAGGCTGTTTCAAAAATCCTGGAGAACTCTCCACAGATCTTATGTGGATGTAGGCTAGCTTAAATCCATCTGCCTATTCATGCAATCCAAAACACTCTCTATAATGTTAAGAAGGGCTCTGTGGTGGCCATACCATCACTTCCAGGACTCTTTGTTCTTCTTTACTCTGAAGATCTCTCTTAAAGGGATAGTTCAGTTTATTTTAAGTGGGGTTGTATGAGCTCCATATGGCCACTAAGTACATTAGCTGCAGTAGAAAGTTCTCTCCTCTCCCTCAGTAAGCCATAGTTTGTAAAAGTTTGTGACGCAAAACCAGCCGCAAACAGGTACTGCACCAAATACAAAGGGTATTTTCTCCACCTACTAGAACTCCAATCAAAAAATTAAAATAAAGCTTATCTGGAACTCACAGCAGCGCTCTGTGGAGGAATATGTGACATGAGTCAGTTAGTTCCAGATAAACTTTATTTTTTCGAAAAGTTAATGCACTCCAAAAAATTCTAGGTAGTGTACTCTTACACTGTGGTATTATTTTTGATGGGAGTTCTTGTAGGCGGAGAAAATACCCTTTGTATTTGGTACAATACTTCCCTGTTTGCAGCTGGTTCTGCATCACAAACTTTTACAAATTGTGGCTTACTGAGGGAGAGGAGAGAACTTTCTACTGCATCTAACGTACTTAGTGGCCATATGGAGCTCATACAACCCCCCTTCAGATAAACTGAACTATCCCTTCGACGACACTGGCTGTATGCTTTATCCTGCTGCAGAATAAATATGGGTCATTTAGATGCCTTTCTGTTGCAGAAGGCACTGGAGGTTTCAGCAGAGGAAACTTTCCTTTATTCTCCTTTTATTAGTTTCTCTTATGTAGGTAAAAGTGACCTTACTCTGTGGATGTTCACTGTGGCCTTTTATGCAACATTGTTACATCCACTGACCTTTGAAGGTCAGGCGAAGGAGCAGCAGTGTGATGGTGTGAGATGGGGCTGGTGTCACTTCCTGTGTGCTCTCAGCAGTGTGATTCACCTTCATAAGTCCACTGCAGGAGGTTCCCTGTGTTTCCACAGCACCTATAAGAGGACAGAGAGAGAGCCGAAGCCTTAACACACAGTCTCATAAGCCTGCAAACACAGAAAATAAAAAAACATTGTGTCCTTGTACAGGCTGTTTGTCCTCTCAAGCGTCTGCTGGATAAAACAGGCACATCTCCGATGACAATGTGGGTTGGAGTATTTTATAACTGCAAATAACAATGGTTATGTATCAAAAGGAAGAGGGGCTAGGTGATGTTATAAGTCTTTAGAGGATATCAGGATATTTCAAATGAGATATAGAGTCAGACAATATCAATTTAATTCTCAAAACAAAGTCTTGTTGGTTAAAGGGATAAAATATGTGTGGATTTGAGTTGCTGAATATAGGAACCAAGGACAGCTTTTAAAAGAGTATTGTCACCCTTACAAGTGTAATGTCCCCTGGCTTGTTTTACCTGACACTTCATTTTAAACATTTGAGTTTGGTTCTCTTGCTACCATTGAAAACTCTCAAATACCCAGTTACAAAAAAAAGGCACTTACAACTTACAAAGCCCGTGCCTTTAATTAAAAAGAAAACAATATAAAAAAAGATTTGTTTCTTTCATGGAAATTGAGCAAAGCATTCGTTTTGGCAGGACACAGGGTCATGCCAGCTTTTCGTTATGATCCAAAGTTAGCATACCACCACTGACAGCCAGCTGATTGCCTCTAAGCTGCCATCTGTTAAGTACACTCAGACCAGCTTCTTTCAGCTGCTCTAGCCTGCCTACTCTTTGCTAGTCCCCCTGCAAGCCGCTTTGCAACCCTCCTCTACTCCAGCTCGTCTTTAACGCCATTTCTGACTTAATCAGTGTCCTGCTGACATTGGTGCTTGCTCTGGGGGGATTTTGCTGTCCCTCTCCCTGCCACATGCTTTCCTTTTATTTGAAAGGAAGGCAGGCAGAAATGTGCAGTGTTCCTGCTTAGGGCTTCCATGATCGGCGCATGGAAGGACATGGAGAGCATCTATCAGAGTCATACCACCACATTCAAATATGTGAAATAAAGCTAATATATTCTGTTAATAAATCTTCATATAAGTTTTGCAAATAAAGCAAAATTTAAGTAAAGGCACCGGTATATTTTCTTGACCAAATAGATGCAGACACAAATAGTTTTATATAATTAACCATTATGCGTAGGTAGCACTGAGTCAGATCACTCATTACATAATTTTTATTGTAGACATCGATATATGGAATAGATGGAATCTGTGAGCAATGGCCATTGTTGAGAACAGCACATGTGTATGGACACAGACCTGCATGTGTTTTCAGAAGCCTTAGTCATAGTAGGTGGACAGGACAAAGGGACTAAAAAAACTGCAATGCTTCAGACTTAAATTCTCTTCCCTCATTAGTGGATACCTGGGGTTGAACAGCAGGGGGCCCCATTTACACGTATACTAATACAGCCGAAAACGGGGAGTTTTCGTTGTTTTTTCACCTTCCGTTCACACGAAAACAGCACCCGGAGAGCCTGAATCTGCAAACTTTTGAAACTAAGGTCCAGAGTGTAAAATTTTGAAAACGGATTTGTATCCAGCTCCATGTAGACAAGATTCAGCGTTTCAGGGCTGACGTCACCACATGCGCAGTACTCTTTCACATAAAGGATATGCGTGCATTCCAGGAACAACAACAGCAGCAGCAGCTTCGGCCGGCTACCGAGCAACATGTGTGCTGCTTACCTTGCTCAGTTTGTTATCCAGACAAAAATATCCAGACACATTTGTTGTCCACACAAACAACTCCTGCGTCTTCATGTGTCCACTTGCCATTGTTGTTTGTGAAAAGTTTGTCTTCACCGGAAAGCATACGCATGTTGTAACACCACTGTTTCACTACAAACCGACATTGCCATCTACTGGCCTAGCATGCACGCTACAGTGTTTTCAGTTGTTTTTACGGATCCGTGTGAACGCACAGTGCTTTTGAAAATTCAGTTTCTGGTGAAAACATCATGTAAACAGAGCCTAAGTCCTCTTGTCCCCTTTTTCTTTGCTACTAATGTTTAGTTATTATACAGGACAACCCTTTCTCTGCCTTAATTCAGCTTGCTAAGAGATTTCTCTCCATTTTTGGCTTTAATGCAACCCCTCCTTTGCACGTTTTAGCAGAGCAAGTCTAACTTGACACATCAGATGGACCGATCAATATATTTCACTAGTTGATCTGGGAAAGAGTCCATAGAAAGTGTTGGGAATGGGTAGAACCTTTCAGCAGAAGACTGGATGATTGTTCCATCAATCAAATTCATCGCAGACCATTCAGATGTTGTATTAGGCTGGTACTACTGCTGCGGTGTAAAAGGACAGAATGTGAGTCACTTCTTAAAACAAACTCTTGGCAAAAAATGTCAGAAGTGGAGCAAAAATGTCTTTTCTATAATTTTGTAGTGTTGTTATTTGTTTTTCATTTATTAAAGAAATGTGGTCCAGATCTGATAAAACTGCTACTGAAGCTGTTAGCATCGTTGCTAATCTCTGTACAAGCAGTCACTTCCTGTGGCTGTCTCACTCGTATCTCCCACCATTTTCTGCTCTAAAGGACGCTGATTGCCCATGCTGCTTTGGGCCTCTCACAATCATCATAGATTGGAGCTTGGCAACATGGATCAGCTTGATTTCAGACACTGAATCAGGGTGATCCATCTGCACTGCAAAGTTACAGCAAGTCAGTTGGTTCAAAGAATGGACATTGAGTCCAAGCCTGCTCGTACGCATTTAACTCCGCTCCTGCCATCAGTGACTCCTGCTGCCACCACGACTCATCTACTCTCATCCTAAACAGAGGATCTCTTGCAAACTGACCCCATTCCCTCATCAACTGTGGACAAAGTGGCCCACAGTAAGAGACCATAGTCTGAGCAGAATTAGCTTTAAGGAGGTTGTTTAAAAACCAAGGTGTTCATTTATTTGCTGCTTCATTCTGTTCTTTGATGCTATAGGCATCTACAGTTGTTTTTATTGTTGCCAGACCACCATGTCCTCAAATAAATTTTCTCTGTGTCCAGTAGCCTGCCATTACTATCTGAAAGACCAGTGTGACTGCTGTGGATCAGCGTTAATTTTGTCGACTAATTATTTTCGTCATAGTTTTCGTCAACAACCTTTTTTCCCCTGACGAAAACTAGACTACTCTTTGGCAATTTGGTAGACCGGCAGCGCCGAGATGGGTGTGACGGCGCACCAGGGGGAGGTGTCGAAAGATTCAGCTTGGCGCAGTGACAATTTTGGGCCAAAAAAACGCTCGGAAGGTGCGCTGAAAGCCGCCAGCTCCAACCTGGTCTAATCTCGGCGCAGGCGAGGCGCACCCCGTGCAGTGGTAATTGGGCTGACAGGCGCACAGTGCGCACATGTCACCAAAACCTCACAGGCAGGTATCCACAGTGTCAGGCACATTTCAATGCAATAAACAATCACAGCAACCACTATTTAATGTAACCGTCTGAGCCAGCATATGCATTTGTATCGATATTAATTGTCCCGTCACATCTGATGTCAGATCAGAGACGTTTGTCATAACTAACGAGTTCATATCTCTCAAGCCAACCACAAACAGCCACATCATCCAATACGGCATATCCGGCTTCTCTCATCTCATTCAAAAGAACAGAAAAAAGAGAGAGGCGCTCGCTGAATAAATGTAAGTCACTTGGTGTCTTAAGGATTTACCTGTTATTGCCCATATTTCTCTGTTTTAATCTTTATTCCTAACGTGATCTAAAAAGATGGAGTACATTGTTGCAAGGAGGATGAGGAGGAGATATATTTTCACCTAAGGCGGTGACAGACCAGGAATACAGGTGGATCACAAGCATGATGAATGGATCAGCCTGCTGCTGTGTTTAACTGTAATTATCACTTAATTTTGTACCCCTCTTTATGGCAAAGGAACAGATTACATCTGTCCCGCGAGCTGGTCCACACGGTGACGCGCATCATGGCCTCCGATGCGCGGCCCGGTGGCCCCTGCGCTCTCCCAGTTGCTGACAGTGGCTCTGACAATCTTTGCCACTGAGTTGAAATTGTCACTGCGCCTCCCCACGGCGCATTTAAAGGTGAGGAGAGGAGTTCGTTTGATTGGTGAAGAGTACACTCAGCTGTGTTAAACCCACTCACGTCTTCTCTCTCCCCTCTCTGCTACTTGCGCAGGTAGGAGGGATGGAGGCGTGGGTGCGCCTCCCTGTGCCAGACTGCGCCATGCACAAAACTTGCAAAATGCCCTGGACACACCCCGTTGGTGCAGCGCAGGCGCGGCGCAGGGCAGGTGCGCCCCGCCTGCACCTGGTCTAAGAAATTAGAGCCCTATAACTTAAAAAAAAACAAGTGTACATTGACAAAAAGTAAAACTACATTAACTGACACTTTCGTCAACAGATAAAAACCGGACTAAAATGTTTGACAGAGACTAAATCCAATCAGACCTAATTTTGTCATGTAGAAAGTAGGGACAAGTTAGGAATCACAGCTACTTTGGTTGTGTGGAAAGGTTGGATGAGTTAAGAGGGACATCCAGTCACAACTGCCTTAGTTTCGTGGTGGTGGGATCAAAGTGTAAAACATGACTTCAGCAATTCAAGGAAACATTAAATATGCCTTACACTTTACACTTCATATTTTAGTTGACTAAATTTACAGTAGATTTCATCAACTAAAATTTTGTGAAATTTCATCAACTAAAGCTACACTAAAATTAAAACAATTTAGATGACTAAATTATGACTAAAACTAAAAGATATTTTAGGCAAAAGACTAAAACTAAAACTAAATTAAAAAGTGCTGTCAAAATTAACACTAGGGATGAACGATATGGACAAAATTTCATATCTCGATATTCATGCCAGATATCTCGATATTGATACGATACAATACGACTACGGGTTCGGTGAAAACCAAGCATTATTCAGAAAAATAAAAAGGATTTGAAAATAAAAAAGGTTTGTGGTTAGCTGGCCTTAGCAGTGCATTAAAGGGCAAATGTAAAAATGAAATTTGTTGTGACTTCCAGAGCTGTACATACAGGGCGACGCGGGGGAAATCTATATCGTTTATATCATTGCTTTTTCGATATAAATATCTTGAATGTTCATATCTCAACATAGATACGATAACGATATATCTTTCAGCCCTAATTAACACTTCTGTGGATCATAGCTCAGTCACTGGCTTTCTGGTGTTCAAGTTTAGTTAGTGTGTATGCTTTGTTCCTAACCACCACTCAGGATTTACATTTTTTCTCTCACAATTTAATGCTATTCTTTTTTATTTGCCATCAAGGCTGGTAGGTTGTCAAATACACCAGAGATTGACGAAAAACACCTGCAACACCTGGTGACAGGTGCTAATTTTCAGCTCTGGTCTTTACCCATGTGGATGAAGCGTGAAGCTGCTGACTGCCTCAGACTGATTTTCCCCCTGGTTATGTTAGTGATAGTAATGTCGAAAGTCTTGTTCACAGCACAACAACTTTGTAGGCTACACGAAAGCTGTTAGCCCTCTCACACCCTAACAGCTCAGCCCTTAAATTAGATTTCTCATGTCTGGGACTAACAGGCAACCTAGTCTGAGTTTCTGTGGCAGAGACACAGCTTGAATGTGTGAAAGCCTGTCCATACACAGAGTCAGACTGTTCCCGTGGGCAGGAAGAATGAGTGCTGCGATTCACACTCTCCTCTGTTCAATCTGTGAATAGTATGTAGGAGCTGCGATCTGGAGCATGACGCTCCCGGCTCTGAACAGCTCAAACCAAATATGTCTACTGTTTCCTGTAAGACGAAAGGAGAATCCACAGGAAATTCCAACCTCCATTGGTTTCAGCAGCATCACAGCAGAGGAAGTGTTGCCATGTAGGTAAGCTCCCTGTGACATCGATTTACAGTTCCATGGCTGCACTGCCAGCTGCCTGTGGATGCTGTTATAATCTGGTACTATGATCTGGAAATAGAAACAGTGACTCTTTTAACGGGGGTTTAAAAATCTGAATGGATGACCGGCTGAGTTTCATTTAAGGGAGCAACTTGCATGTGCTGATTAATTTAGATCCATGGGAATATGTGGGTTTGTTGGATTATTCTCATGTTTAATTCATCCAAAATACCACACAAGCCCTTAAAATAGACATTCAGAAGAAACTCCTTAGTCTGTGACAGCCTTAAATTATTAGTAGAGTGGGTTTTTTATGCCTCTGTGTGAGTGTCAGCCAAAGCAGGAGGCAGAATGTTTTCAGGCTGTGTGCACGAGGTCTGGGCCTCATGAAAACCATGTCTCTGAAGGTCTTCAAGGGATTTTCTTTAAACTTTGACACATCAACCTGGATCCAGGGAAGGGATATATGACAAGACATATGTGCAAATATGTCTTGACTTGAGGATGAACTGATTTGTTTTTGGAGAAACATCTATAGCATTCCATCAAACTTTGCACTGATCTCTGGAGTGAAAATTGCCGATTTTTGAAAGAAGTCAAAATTTCATCTCAAAACTCAACAATGCCAGTCCTGAGGTCGTCTGGAGTGAAAATTTTTTTAAAGCCTTTCAATAATCTCTGCACATATGTCCATTCTGACTTAGATGAACTCATTATTTTTAGGAGGTCATAGGTCAAAGTTCAACTTCCTTCATTTTCTTTGCTTGTGTGCACAGTTTGGTGAGTGCCAGACATTCACAAGTATGCTAATGGTGATTTTAATCAGACTGAGCACAAATGTTAACCATGTTGTAAGAATGAGGTGATAAGAGTTTGGTGGTCAGAGGTCAAGAAGTCAAGGTCACAGAGCTTTAGGGTCATTCTTTGCTTATAAACTAGATCCTGTGGAAAGTAAGTGATTTTTTTAACAATGGATGTTTTCAAAAGAACAATCTATTTAAATAAAGAAATTATTTTGAGTTGTTTGCAGTACACACATACAGTATAGTACTATGTGTTGTGTTACATATCATATTGCAAGCATAGTCTTACCTCAGGGATTCACAAATTGAAGCCTTGAAGCGCAAATAAATACAGGGGAAAACAGTATAATACCAGGGAGCTGCATTCTCTCTATCTCTCTCTGCAGTTATTCTCTCTGTCCCTGGGTTTTTGTGAGAGTGTGATATTCAGTGGAGCTCTCCAGCAAAGCGTAAGATCCAGTAGGGGAGGGGTAGGAAGAGAGGGGGGGGAAGAATACAGCAATTGTTTGCAGATGGTGCTGTTTTCTAAAAGGAATAAAGAAATAACACCATACACACCATAACAAAACTCCATCCAGCAACTGAGAGATTTCACAATCAAGGATGTCTGGGACAGTTAACCTTGAGCTAAAGTCTCAAACCTCTAATCTGTCATCCTTGAATACTGGATGTTTGTGATGAATTTTGAGATATTTCAGACCAGGTCTTCTGCTTGGTTTATGTCTATAATTGAACATAGGTTCAATGTTCTTAAATATTATGATTCATTGGAGTTGTCATTTATTTTTTTAATTTGAAAATTTCAGATCAATCAGCAACCTAGGGAATTGAAAAATAAATGAAAATACCAGAGTGCCGTATAAACTGCAGATCCTTGAGTATCCTCTTGAGGGAGCTTTGTGTTAAAACAATAACAAAAGATTATATCAAGGGTAGCAGGAAATCATGGGAGTGAATCCTTCTGATGAATGTTGGGGTATGTTTACAATCCCTAATGTTTAAAAAATTTAGAAAATCTAGTTATTTTACTGTCACTGTTGGGAACAAAACTCCAATCTCCATTTTTTATGATTTCCATTTTTTTTATGGAACAGTGCTATTAGTCACACTCCATGTTGGTGAGTGGGTTTTAGAGACTTTTAACCCCTTAAAGTCTGTAATATTATATTTGATACATCCTTTTATGATACCTCTATCTAATCAATATGATCAACAAAATACTAAAAAAACATCTGAATCCAATCAGATAAATGATGAAAATGCTCTCAAGTGGATTATCAGTTGCCCAAAACACCTAATGTATCAAATGAGATACAAAAAATATATATGTTGAATTTCATGGAAATTTTGATTTTTTTCTGGATTTCAGTAGAAAGTGAAATAAACATTTCATCCCCCCAAATAATATAATTTTCAGGCTATAATTTGTGTTTTCAGGCTTTAAAGGGTTAACCAACTTGAAGCACAAAAATATAATTTGTAATCACAACAATACAAAATTAATTCATTCACTGGTTGAGCGTTTTTTTTGTGGGTTTTTTTTTGTCATTTCCTGAAAAACAACAGTTTTGGAGCTAGGAGGTTTGTGCTCGACAGTGATGGTATACAGAGTAAACCCGATGGTGCTTTATACTCAGTCTGTCTGAGATGTTCTGTGGGAGGTCCTACCACTTTAAGGCTACCTTCCCCAAGTGGGAACAGTCTGCTCTGATTGGTTTACAGGCTAACTCCATGTTAATACTGTGGTGCAGGAATGAGTCCAAAAAAAAAGCAGAAGTGAGTTAGCATTTAGCACTTTCCAGTTCCCAAGGATGAACATATGTATATGAGACTGCAAAATAGCTGCTTTGGATAAATACGTGAAACAGGATCTGCGATGAGCACAAGAACACAAGATTTTAACGTTTATTAAAAAAAAAAAAATCAAATGCATTTGATATAGGCCTGATTTGGAGTTTTAAAGCACTGCTGTGTGTTTAAAGGATAATTGCTAACATACAGCTTATTTTCTATCAATCAGTATGATGTGCATGGGGTGGATGTGGAGTTTGCATCTTCTCCCTGTGCATGCGTGGGTTTCCTCTGGGCACCCTGGCTTCCTCCCACTGACCAAAAACATGCTCATTAGGTTGACTTTTGACTTCAAATTGCCCTTCGGTATGAGTGTGAGTGTGAATGGTTGTCTGTCTCTTTATGTGGCCCTGCAGTTGGCTGGTGACCAGTTCAGGGCAGGGTGTACCCCGTCTCTCACCCAATGTCAGCTGGGATAACCTCAAGCCCCCACAAGCCCAAACGGGATAATGGGTATAGATAATGGATGGGTGATATGCAGGTATTTTTGAGCATACTGTGGAGTTCTGAAATGTTAGTATCCTGTTAACTGCAGTATATTCAGGCAAAGTTAGTCAGTCCTGCTGATTGTAGGGGGCTTCTAACACAGTCTTACTCATATTCAGACTGCAGGAATGTTTTACAGTATTAGCTGGATTGATCAGCTGACATATTGATCCATTATTATAGCTATAAAACAGCGCTTAATTATAATTCATATTTGATTCAACTCTGTTCCAGCCTGAAATAACTTTTTTCAGCCTTTGATTTTTATAATGAAGCAAAATCAGAGCGTTGATTTCCAGTTCCTTCTTTGGCAATCTCAAATCTACACTGAGCGCCACTGAGGTGATATCTTAAATTTTCACAGGCGGAAAAGATTTTCACACTTCCCAAACAACACTTTTTTTTTTTTACACATTTGCTTACATAACTTCCACACAAGTTGCCCTTTCCTTCACACAGATGTTTACCGATGGTTATTAAGTGGCTCATTTGCATCGCTTTGCAATTACTGTCAGTGGCACAATGCGTGGTCGCTGAGCAGAACGGAGGGGGTGGGCACATTCAAATGAACACCTGCACCGTCTGATGGAGTCTGGAATTACTGAAATGAATGCTGCCTCTGAAAAGCTTGGTGACCTTTGCTGCGGAAAAATCCATTAGCAGAACAACTTCAATACAGGGTAATTTAAGCTTCAGGAAATAATCTAGGTCGCATCCTGAGTGCAGGTCAATGGACGATTTTGAGGTTGGAATTTGTCCTACTTTCCTTTTATATAATTCAAATTATGCAGTGCTGTTTTTTCATCAAATACCACAACTCAGGAGGTTGAGATGAAGTGTAGTTTAAAGTAGAATGCAGAAAGCAGAATTGTTAAGTGGCTCTGAAATAGACTGAAAAGCCTCTTTAGGCTTGTGAAAGTGACTAGGACAACCAAGAAGAAGATTCATTATTTCCAAGTGGTTAAAACACCTTTCTCTACTGCCATAGGATCAACTGAAAAGAAAGTTTGACAGAAAGTTGCCCAAAAATTTCCCATTTACTTCATCAATCAAAAGATAGTTAGATGTTGTTCACAAGTTTTGATAAATGATAAACATAAAATGTCTTTTGTGATTAATAAATTATCTAAAATCAGCTTTAGCCCATTCAGACCTTCTGCTGAAAGTAAATTAAACTTTGCTGTGGAACATACCTCATAAAATCATTAGCAGATATCTAATACTGATATCTAAACTTTGTTTGAACAACCCTCTGCATAATTCCACAGTTAATGGGATTAAGCAGACTAAAGCAGAGTATGAAACAGACGCTTTTAGCGCATTTCAAAATCTGAAAATACAAAAATGTTTAAGCTTATTGATACTCAATAACTATCAGGCTCATAGAGCATCAAGCATAAAATTAAATCAAAATGCCATACCTTCTGACTGTTGGCTTAATAAGATCTGAAACCCTGCAGCACTTTGGGCAAAACAGTTGGAAAATCATTTATCTACAGCACCAAATCAAATATCATATTCTTTGTACTGTGTACAAATGTATCATACAAATTACTGATTGTATGATACATTATTGTTCGATATTATTGTTAATGATTCTTATTTGATTATCTTGTTTGAAGAAAGGTACATTTAAATATTTTCACTGTTTTTACAGTGGTAATCACTGCCATTTTCTGCACATTTTCAGGCTTGTATTTGTTTTTCTTGAGATTAAATACTATTATAATATTATAAATACTAATTCAAAGTTTGCATTTTGTGAAAATAGTGCAGCTTTCTGTTCCAATGTGGACAAGCCTGCCTACTTCCAAACTACATAGTGTACCTTTGACAACAAATTAACAGTACGCACTTTGACTCCAAGAGGAAAATTCAGTTCAGTTTTATGATATAGTTTGATAACAATAAGTCAAAACTTGCTTAAATATTGTTTTTGTGTCATATGGATGATTTTTTTTTCTTTGAGGGGGAGAAAATAATTTGAAATGAAATGTTAAATTTTGTGAGAAAAAAAATCTGATGTTTTGTTATTAGGCTATATCTCCCTACTATCCATAAAAATACACATACTTATACAATTTTCGGTCCTAAGAGGTGGCAAGAAATAGTAAAGGAATGGATGAAGCCATGACAAAGGAGCCTTTGGAACACTGTTGATGCCCTCTAATGGAGGCTGCCACGTGCTATCCCAGCTGAACTTTAGCTGACACACTGACAGAAGGCCGTGTTGAGGCGGGACTTGAGGCTGTCTGACCAATAGCAACTCCGCATTTCCAAAACCAGACATCCTCAATAAATCCAAAATAAAAGAAAACAGGCGTGATATAAAAAAATGCACTCCCCTCATAGTTAGAGCACATAGAAGTAGTATAGTTTTAGACTGAAGGTCTTCTTTTTAACCAGGCTGTAAAGATGTTTATTAAGGCTGTGAAAACTGTTTTTTCCCCACAAACAATCACTGAGGTGTCATTTTTCTGCAGTCAGCCCCAGGTGGACACTTTGGGTACTGCAGGTTTCGGCACTTCTGCATGGAACTCTGTTTACAGCCCCGGAGGCTGTCACCTGGTGCAAAATAGCATAAAGAACATATCTCTTATTTCCACAAATGAATTCAACAGTGCAAAATGAGCATTCATGATGCAGCAAAAGAATGCAAATGACCACACCTATCCATCATATCTAAATATATTGTGTCATGATCTGCATTGTTTCACAGTTCATTGCATATACATGTTGGAAAAGGAAACACCAGTCCAAAACCTTGCTTTGGCACAAAGAGTACTTTAGCTCCTTGTATTTTACATTTAGGTCAGATTCCTTCTTTGTTTGTATAAGTCAGACTTCAAATGCATTAGTACTGATTTTAATCTGGCTTAGTAAAATATAAAAATATGTCCTCCACTGCCGATGCTTTCTCTGAAATGCATTCTGCCATATGGACGGTGTTACACAAACACTTTCTGATCAAAACAGAACATCCAGCTCCTTCACATCTGACTGTTCATCTTGGCTGCTGGGGCACCACTTCTGAATCATACTTGGCTTAAAATAGCTCTCCTCGCCCAATCCTGTGGACATATTGAAATGAAAAAAGGTTCTTTCAGCTTAACAGAATTTCAGCCCTCATATCTAAACCTCTGTGAGCTCAAGTTTAAATGATCAGACAGTCATTTGAGGACAGGGGCTTCATCACTGCCATAGCGCCTGGAGGTTGTCTAGGGACATCACTGGATGTTTTGAACAACAAGTCTGGATGTTTTGTTCTGTGAGGACATTTTGTCTCTGTACTGCACAGTTTTGTTCATTGTACATTTGAATAATATTGTATCATCTGTTGTGCTGCACCATACTGTATCACTGAAATCATCTCTTGTAAATCACTCAATCACATAATGTATCATATTGCATTATATATCATTTCTGCACTGTATTGTTTCCATCATATATTTACCATATTTCTATGCATGATAAATCATATTATCACCTGCGTCAACGTAGTTGTGTTTACTAGTATTTGTTTGTCTGTCTGTCCATCCGTCCATCCATCTGTGAGCATTTCCATTTACCTCTGAACTCAGACGGGGAAGTGAGATTTACATCGCAACCCAGTTAGATCCAGTAAAGTCGAGGTAGCTGAAGCTCATCCAACTTCCCATTGGGAAATTCCAACCAAAGGGGGTGTTCCTGGTGACGTATTGTCCTGGAGCTTGCATGTACAGAACCTGGGTCAGTCAAATGCAGCAATGCTGTGGCACTAAAGGGCCACTTGGTAGATTATGTAACTCTTCAGCGGTGTGCTGGGATGCAAGTGAGGTTAGTGATCTCTTCACTAAGCACTTATACTTTGGCCATGTTTACACGACAATGTTTTCACCAGAAATGGAAAAGTTTCTCCTTTCAAAAACGAGCCATGGCAGACGGCGAAGACAAACTTTTCACAAACAACAATAGCGAGTGGACACACGAGTTTCTTGTCTGGACAACAAATCTCTCGATAGTTTTGTTGGGATAACAAACCGAGAGCGGTAAGCAGCACACATGTTGCTTGGTAGACGGCCAAAGCTGTTGTTGTTCCTGGTATGCACACGCAGTTGTGAAAGAGTAATGCGCATGCGGTGACGCCAGCGTTTCACCCTGAAATGCTGAGTCTCGTCTACACAAAGCCGGAGACCAATCCGTTTTCAAAACTCTCCACTCTGGACCCTGGTTTCAAAAGCTTCTCATGTAAACAGGAGGCGAAAACGCAACTACAACTCTCCGTATTCGGACGGATCTGTTTATGGAACAGATACATTTTATTTTTTATCAGCACCAAGGAGGTTATGTTTTTGTCAGCATTTGTCTGTCCTTCCATCCGTGAGAAAGATAACTCAACAATCTGTCAACAGACTCTTATGAAAATTTTAGGGAATGAATTCAATTTTGGGGATATGAGGTTGGATGCAGATCCAGGATCCACTGTGTGATAGAGCAGAGAACTTGTCTAACAATGATAGAAATGCCTTAGTGGAGGTTTGTGCACATTTTAAGACTGAAACAGGTTTTAAAGGAATGATATCATGTTTGATCTGTTTTTACAAAAAACAACCTGTTAGCCATTATTAGGTAATATTCAGACAAGAGTATGAGTGGAAAATATGGGTGTTTAATCTAGGGGTGCAAAACATGACAGCCTCGAACATAAGCAGTCGACACACTGTATCTCAGTGGCCCCTCCATGGCTGGCAGCAGTATAGGTGACAGGGAATGATATCACTTACAAAGGCCAACACTGTAAAAAAAAAAACTGTAAAAAAACGGTAAAAGCACTGGCAGCAAAGTTTCCAAACGAATACCGTAAAATTACAGTCAAACATCGTAACACAGAACTACGTAAAATAACTGTAAAAATACAGGACTAGATTTTACAGTCAAAATTAATTAAAATACAGTGTTTCATAGTAAATAAATGCCATTTTACTGTAAAATAACATATATATTCAGTCAAAACACATTGAAATCAGATTATTTTCAAGTTAAGCTCTGTAAATTCACGGTACAAATTATTTATTTTAGGAAACAGTCAAATCTATCTACAGTAATTTCATGTTAAAATACAATTTTTTCCATGTACAGTAACAAAGTTATAATGTATAAAAACAAACTCTGATCACAAAACTAAAGATAAATGTCTGCAAATTTACAGTATTAATATGCAATTTTAGAGAATAAGTAGGTTAAAAAACAACCACTGGACACTGGAAAAACAAGCCAAGTACATTATAAATACATCAGAAATAGCTACATTTAAGGCCAATCTCTGTAAATTAAGAATATTTAGTAGTTTTTTCCCGTGGAATAGCCTGTAATTTCACTGTATAAATGATTTATTTTAGGAAAACAGCTAAATCTGTTTACAGTAATTTCATTTGAAAATACTTTTTTTTTTACAAGTACAATGACTGAGAAATAATGTATAAAAATGCTATAAATGCGTTAAGCCAATGAAATCTCTGCCCATTTACAGTATTAATCTGCAATTTTAAAGAATTATGAGATTTTAAAATGTTCATTACACAACTGAAAAAGCAGAGTACATTAAATATACATCAAAAGTAGCTTTATTTAAGGCTAATCCTTGTAAATGAACGGTATTAATTTCGTGAAACAGTTTTGTCTATACTGACTTGCTGTGTAATTGTGGTTTCCCCAAGGAAAAATACAATGACACAATGTATAAAGAAAATATATACCTTTAATCAAAAAGGAAAGTCTGCACATTTACAGTATTAGTTACTTTAAAGAACTGGATGATGGAGCACTGTACATCAAAATACATACAAAACAGGTATATTTAAATATCTGTAAATTTAAGATATTAAACAGTCATTTTAGTAAACTGAACAAACATTTGTAAAAATGATCCTTTGATCGAAAAACAAGGATAGTACTTTATTACACTTTGAAACAACTAAGAAATAGGAATATTTCAATATTTCTAACCTTGGCCCAAACATGTTTTCGGTCATGATCCCTTATAGTGGAAACCAGATAGCTCCCTGCTCTGACTGTCTGGAGACACTGGAAAGCCCTCTCCTGTTCTGCATCAACATCAACATAAGAAACAATCTAAGAATCTTTTTCAAAACATGACATGACCAGGATAATCATACTGTGATCAGTCTGTTATCTTGAAAAGCATTGTTTGAAAAAAATAAATATAAATAAATAAATAAATAAAACAATGGAGATCAAAGAAAAATTGCAGATATGTTTCATTTTTTAACACCATGGAGTAAATGATATGATTTACATGGTATGGTACATAAACATAAATGTTTCTGGTGTTGGATAGATGGTCCATAGTTATTAACAGAAAAGAATTGCAGATTTTGCTCTTTTCACATGTCATTTTGACATTAAGTTTACACTACACCAATTGTATCCTTTGAAGTGATATTGATAACTGTTGAGTTGTACTGTACATGACGTCCAAAATATTGAGCAGCTTCTTCAGCAGTTGCTCCTGTGCTTTACAACTAAGATACATTGACTAGACCCCCATATACATTAAAGTCTGTGTAAAGCAAAAATAAATTTGTGTTTTAAGTTTATCATACCACAGAAACATGTGTCATTGACCACTGAGCCAAATTTGAAAGATTAAAAAAATTAAGTATATAAAATTAAGTCTCAAAATCATGCAAAAACAAGCACTTCTCTTTGCTGTGAGACGCTGGGGGCGTGTCAGTTAGAGGCGCTGGAACCACAACCACATGTGAGAGGGGAGGGGAGCCGCCTCCGTCTACTGTACAAGGACGTAACCTACAGTAACAATGGAAGCTAGCATTGTAATGTAAAACCCTCTTTATATCAGCTGGAAAGGGCATTGTTAGTGAGCTGACATCACTGGTAGACTTTTTGTAGACTTGTGTTACTCACAGAACAGAAAGGTCCTTAAAACCCCAGTCTACATGTATTTCCTTGTCATAGCTATATTGGTGGCACATAAAAAATACCTGTGGTTAATCATTGCACTCTCATATGGACTCCGCTCAGGGAATGAAGCCAAATCATGTCATGATTACATGCAATAACATTTGCTAACATTACATGAGCATGGCAGAATGCCCGATGTGAAATCACAGCAAAAAGCATTTAATTGCCAGAATTCACAATATTTATAATATAAGCACACACTTGTGCTTATAAAATTCTGAATGGTTGAATGGCTTTCACACGTTTTAAGGAAATACATTTATGACCTATTTAATGTGTTTAGAAGAAAATGGCTGAATTTTTGCTTTACACGGACTTTAACTGTTAAAAGTATCCCACTGCAAACTCTTTTCATTTATGAGTAACACCATAAGAACTACCTATAATGACAGAAACCATCTTTAAAATAAATAAATAAGTCTCTTGTACTATGAATTTTTCTTAGTTTGGCCCACGTTTAACCAGACAACATGGAGAGGGTGGGCTTTATGTCCCATACTACAGCAAGACAACAGGGGGCGATTGAGATGTTTTGATTTCACTTGACATCCCATTTCCTAAACCAAATCTAAACAGAGCTAAATGTCTGGTGGGTAAAGCTGTGTGGAAGACCATATTCAACTAAACGTAAAGAAGACAAACGTAGATGTCTACATTTGTTATAAGGGAAGTAAACATTGTGTATGTATGGATTATTTTTTAAACAGAATGAAAAAGCAACGTATCCCCGTGGGGAAATTAAAATCTGACATGAATTTTGTAACATGAGAATCTACTTATTGCCTGTTATGTGCAATGAGAGTAATTTGAGGTAATTTAAGCACAGGAACAGCTTGTGAAGACAATTATCAACATTTGGACTAAAATCATGGCCATTAAACTTTGTAACTATTTCTTGCAAATGAAACAAATATAAAATTATGTCAGGATACATTCAATGTGGGCAATACATACTGTGCGTGAGAAACTGTTGTCAGATCATTTCAAACTGTCTGTTCACTTGCTGCTTGGGCCTCCTTAAATAACTCCGATTGTCCATCTATGGAGAAAACAGGCAGTGGTTAAACAATCCATGTAAACCTTTTGGCATTTTACAGACAAACATTCATGAGAAACTGAAATTATCATTTCTACTTTGAGTTGTTTTTTTCTTATCAGACATTACCAGAGTATATGCAGGAATCCTGAAGTTCAAAACCTTAAGACTTTTTAAAAGACCACCTCAAAATATTTTAAGACCTCATTGCCACTCTGAGCTGTAATCAGCAACATATATTTGACTTTGTTTGTAGCCCTTGCCCAGATCTGTGCCTAGACACAACCCTGTTAATGAGTTCTGTTGAAGAACTCAGTTGAGACTCCAGTGATAGTTTTTCAAAATTAAGTTATTTGCAGAGCAGTGTCACGTTTCATGAGTTGAGCACAATTCTACCTTCTTGTTTTTTGGTCTGTAAACATGCGCAAATATAGACTTTGTGTTTCATACAATATAATTTACATTTGAAACACCTGTAAAAAAATAATAATAGATCATAATTCTGAAGGGATAGCTTATATTTTGGCTTGGCTTGGCGTGGCGGTGCGCCACAATCATTTATGCGTCGCAGAAACCCTGGGGTATGGAATAAAGATTGATGAGATTAACAATTAGTTTGAATGATTTCAGCAAAAGGCTGCAACATTACAATGTGAAAAAAAACTGAAGAGGTCCCATTGTATCTATTTTACAAACTTACCAGGGCCATGAAGACACATTAAGGGAACATGGAGGAATATTACACAAATACCACACATAATTTACAGCACAACCAAACACTATCATAGTATGTCATTGCCCCTACATGATGTAACTTGAGAGGGAATATGATTTGTCTTCTATTTTGTATGTGTGTGTGTGTGTGTGTGTGTGTGTGTGTACTCACTTTGGCTGCACAAGGTGAAGTGTTGAGGAGTTTGTTTTCTTAGCCAGATGACTCTTCTACAGCAGGTCCTTGTCAGTGCTAATGAAGGGAGAACCAGGTCATTGTTTCCATTAGAGGATTCCTAAGGATTTTTTTTATTTTAAAGTATATTTCACATTAATCATCACTCACCTCAGGTCTGCACAATTACAGCAGTACATGTCTGCCCTGTGATCCACACTGAGCATTGCTAGCAAAGCCAACAATGTGCCACCTTTCTTCTAAACTAAGAGAGACACAGAAGAGCAGAAATAGAGTGATAAATATTACCTTTAGAGACTACACTCAGCACATTACTGCACTTCTATTAAAATTACGTTCTTAAAAGTTAGATTTGCTCAATTGAAAATATCAAAATCATCTGTTGTCACTTTGTCTCGTCTTGTGTTGTTCTGTGTCTACAATATAAAATTAGTGAGGGGAGACAGCAGTGAGCAGGCTACCTTAGCATGCCAATGCTAGAACGAAACTTATTTAAAAACATAAATGAATGATTTTAGGTCTCTGCGGGGCTCTCTCAGGACGAGAGGCATATGACACGGAGCAACATACAGCAGTTTGACCGCATTCAAATCACGAATAACAACTTTTAAGAGCGTATATCACCGAGAGCAGAGACGACACTATTACGAACTACCTCTGGCCATGTTAGAAAACGTATTGACCAAAAGCGAGCGTTAACAACTGACGGTTACCCGCCTGGTCATAAAACGTTAGCTACCTGCTAACAACAGCCAATGTAACGGTAGCAATTTATCAGAGGGATGCTAACGTTAGCTTCAAAGCTGTCCACCCGATGTATGACACATTGAAATTATCATTCACAGCACATGCATTATCTGGGACACTTACCTAAAACGGCGTTTGGTTGACATGTCCGCTGTGGCTTTAGTCAAGGTAGGGCCAGACCAGCCGTAGTCTCATACCATTGAAGCTCATGCGTCCAAGAAGAGAGTCTTTCACATGAGTCATGACCCGCACTGAACCTGATTGGACGGACACTAACCCCAACCTTTTTGTCATTCTTCAAACTTGTCGACAACTGGCAGATTATTGGTTTATTCAGCAGGTTAAGTCGTTATGGGCGGGACAAAGCAAACTGGAAATAGGCGCAAACTTTAAAATTTGAATCTAGTCTGATTGCATGAATTGAATGAAGCAAATAATGAAATTATATATAGATATACAGATTTATAACCAATAGAAGGCAATTGACTTTTAAACTGCCTTCATACAGTAATGTTCAGTACATTTCTTTTTGTCTGTAAAATACTAATTTCTTCTACAAAAAAAAATCACCTTTACAATACATACTTAATGATCTGCAATGTTATGGAAACAAACTAAAGATTTCTGAAATTTAATGTACATTTCTTCATTAATAGGAAAGATATGTAAAATGACATCACATTTTATGTTAAAAAAAAATTTATTATGAAAGAAACATGTTAAATTACCTTTAAAAAAAACATAATAATACTGATGCAATATGTTATGGTTAATTTCTTGTAATTCTAAAGATTAATCTTTTAATTAATGCTAGTATCCGTTAATTTACAGGTATTACATTGTCTTATGGAAAACGGTAATAAACCTGTAAAAAATACAGAAAATGGTATGAAAAATTACAGTTAAAGATCTACAAAAACAGTAAGTTGTCATAAAAAAACAGAATATTAATGTAAACTACCATTATGGTTAACTAACTGTAATTTAAAACATGAAACCTTAAAATTACTGAAAATCACTGTAAATCTACTAGCCTTTCATTGTTTCATTGGAAAACAGGAAAAATCTGTTAAAAATTACAGAACATCACCTATAAAATTACATTTTTTTTTTACAGTGAAGAATTACATACATTTTTAAAGGAGCCAAGATAGTAAAACACACATATGCCATTTAGACAAAAATATTTATAATCTGAATCAATTTCAAAATCTGGGCACCAACATTATTGACCCTATGGAGAAGGACTGGCCCTTGTAGGTAAGCTGGTTGAGGGGGTGGGGGGTCCCCAGCTGATGACCCCAGTGATGTTCTGGCTCCTGCTGCTCAGCAGTCTATGTAGTTGAGTTGGAGGGTCAATAAGAGGCCACATGGTAGAGTAGATAGCATCGGCATTGCCGCTACATGGATGTGGAAACGTTGTGGCAATGAAGGGCCGTGCAGTTGATAAGGTAGGTCTTCAGAAATGTATGTAGATGCTAGTGGGGTTAGGGGTCTCTTCACTGAGTGCTTATCCTTTAATTATGGCCTGGGTACCTTGCATTTCTGTCAAATATTCTTCTATATGGGACCCTTATGTGTGCAGTGTTGTCTCATACCAAACTGCATTATAACTGTGACATAAAAATACATAAGTTATTGGGATTAGTTCTTTCTCTCATGTCTGGTGTTAAATCAGTCTAAAGTCAGTCTTTGCTTCAGACTTAAGATTCATGGGCATTTCTTTCTTAATTATTTATACAGCTTTGATTAATTATATGCCTGTATGTAGCACATCTATGTTAAATCAATCCACTAATCCGTACTCATCATGCTCTAGTAACTGGGTGATGCTATACTTCATTTGGAAAAACTGCCTGTAGCTCCTCTGCTGCTTTCACCTGGAACACTTTACAACAAACATTCAAACTTTAAACACTTGTACCTTGGGATCAGTTCAAAACTGTGATAATGAACTATTATGTATTTGAATATCATTTTTATTTTATTTGTACCCTCCTTTGAATTAATGTGTCAGGTGGTTATTTATTTCATTGTTGTACTCTTGATATCATTGGAAATAAGGGCCTGGCCTCAATGATTCTTCAAGATTGCATAAAGGTTGACTAAATTAATTAATTTAATCAGGCTAAATAAAAGATAACACCTTTACCTCTGCAGACTCTACATCTAAAATGTATTCACCCTCACAGACTGTTATGTAAATGCTTATTGATCATCATAGCACAACCAGCTCCCTCACATCTGACAGTTTATTTTGGTGCTTTGGTACCACTGCTGAATCATACTTTGCTTAAAATAGCCCTACTTATGAGTCTTTGGACCCATCAAATATGACTGACTGTACTTTATGTCCACAAATCCACCGCAGAGTATTAAGTACAGCAGAGTGAAATGAACAAAAAAATAATCCTCAGCCAGTCCCCCACATAACAGTCACACTCCAAGACATGTGTATGTGAGTGCTGCGGGACATTGAGGGGGGAGAAGGTGCGAGACGAGGGTAGGGGAAGAAGTTGACAATGAGAGGACTTGTTTTCTTGCCTGGTGATAAAATATGAATTGTTATGACAGATTCTTGTTAGGTGTAATGTGCCTGCTTTTCTCTCTGTCCTCAACCTGGAAATCAAAATCGTTTTATGTAATATTCTGAGGTAGGGCTGGATAATTACTCAAGTTTCCAAACAGACAGTGTAAGGGTATAAGAAATTCAAAAGGGATTATGCATTTGATTGCATTCCCAGGAGCTATAGACCCTGCATCCTCTAATAGAAACCTGTGATGTGATACTCAGGAGTAAGAAGTGGTAGAGGCAACATATTCCCATACAAAATGAGGCAACATGAGGCATCTGGTTTGCTGAGGAGTCTTGCAAAGTATAGACATTATTAACACAGGAACTACTTTCATTTCAAGACTTCCTTTGCCAAGTGAGTGGCAATCTTTTCAATGATTTGCAAAGCATTGTAGGAGTTTTCACCATAACACTCAGTTTTTAGTGTGTCACCCAAACAACCTCCATTTTAAGGGCCTAGCACTTCACTAGGACACCAATTCATGTGAACGTGCAAAACGTATGGGTAGGGCCAAGTGGTGTATTGGGATTGACCCGAAGTGTTGTAGCTGTAGCTGAATGTGTGGTTTGTTTCTCCCCTGAGTTGTATGAAGTTGCTACGTAGTTACCTGGTTTGACTGGTCATGATAAAAGCACTTAACAGTAATTACTGTATTAACTATTCATCCTGTGTAGGAGAATATAATATTTCATGTGATATTCAGTCATGAATAATCAGGATTTATGCAGTCTAAAGTGCGGACAATTGTGAAAAATACATGTTAGAAGTCACATAAATGCTTTACTAGCTAACTTACCCTAGTTTTTAGAGGTGTAGAGTTTCAGTCACATCTTTGACCAAGACAAGAGCCTTAACAAACTTCTTTGAATCATTCTGGACTTTAAATCACTTTTTGTGGTTTTCAAACAAAAGGGTCCATGAACTGTCTACTACTCCCATCCTACTTTTGAAAATTCCTGATATGCATCTGTTGCTTGCTACAACTATCAGAAAGAAGTTGCTTGAATAGGATGTATATACAAAAATTCTTCTAGTGATGCCATTATGGGTTATGCCTTCCTTCCCAAGATGAGAGACATGTCTTGAGCCAGACGTTTGTTCAGCCCACAGCTGGATCCTATAGAAAGCGTATGTCTAGCCATTTCTGTGCTGTCACAGTAAACATTAAAGCACAGTGCAGGGACACTGGAGCCAAACACTTTTGGAGAACGGCGTGGTCAGACACAGGTCATGAGGGTGAGCAGTAAAACAGCCTGTTCTGAGCACAGCTGAAACAGAGATGATATAGGCATGCCAAAATCCAATGTATGAGAGGGTTTTTTGCAAAAAAAGGTTACAAAAAATTATCTTTGGACATAAGCTATGTCATTCTATTGCAGAATTAAGTCTATGATGGTAATTACAGAATAAAACTTTGAGAAACCTGCAGAACAGTCTTCAGTTTACACAAGATACCAGTGTCACCCATTCAGCACTGCTATAATGTGAGGTTGGTTTACAAAAAAATGGAGGTAGAAATTTCTTTAAAGGTTGAAATTTTAACTCAGAATTATAGTTTTTTTCAGATTTTTTTTTTTTTAATTTTCAACATCAAAAAAAAATATTAATCACTAAAAAACCTAGAGGCCCAAATTCTCTTCAGTACTGTTTAAATAAAGGTAAAATAGATAAAATAAAAAAAAAACTAAATTATTAATAAATGCAGATTTTTACATTACTCACAATATATAAATGTTGGTATTATTATGGTATAATGTTATCAGTTTTGACAGGCTTCATTTAGCTTTTTTTGTGGCAATTTTATTATGTAGCAACAGCAAGATATTGCCATGAATGGCTTTGATTTTTAAATAAGTTATTAATAATTATGATAGTCTTATTTGAGAGCATCTAGCAAATTGTCACAATGAACCCTGGTGGTAACAGAGTTTGATCATCTCTGTTACAGGGTCTCTCAAATTTTCAAATTGGGCGGGTTTTAATATTTAACGTGTTTGTGTGATGGACACTGGGCTTATATATCTTACTAGAAAATACAATAATAGTTTCAAAAGTTTGCACATTACCCTGCCCTAGTTATCAGTCTTATTATCTAACCCTGTGTTTAATTGAACAGCCAGTCACTTAAGGACAGGGTCTCCATCTGTGTTAGAGTGTCTGGAGGTTGTCTGGATCTTTTTTTAACAACCTGTCTGCTTGTTCTGTTCTCCGCTGTCTGTCTGTGAAAAAGAAAAAACTCTGTGTCGTGACTGTCTGCTCCGCTCTTCCTCCAAGAAACTCCGGAAGCTTGCCTCGAGATGGAGAAAGGAGGCAGCAACATCCGCGTGATCATCGCGCGAGCACCAATAGCATGGTCTCGCGCGGCGCACCGTGCGAGGACGACCGGCATCCCCTGCTGCGCGTGAGGAAATGGGCGGTCCCGGGGAACGCTCTGTCACGCTGCGTGGGAGGCTGAGCGGATAGTAGAGGAGCCGCAGCGCCGGTATTTAAGGGAGAGCTGTGGAGAGGCTGAGGCAGGACGGAGCGCGAGCGCCTAACGGAGACAATTTCAGCACCGGAGCGAGCGGACAGCGACAAGTAGCCCCTTCAAAACAAAACCAAGTCTAAGCTAAGACAGCTCAAAATGGTTCTCATCTGGACTCAGTTTGGTGTCAAGCACAAAAATGTGAATGTGAAGTGCAAAGTGCGCGTGATGCACCGAGGAGACAGCTCCGGGTCCTCTTCCTCAGCGGTGAGTTTCATTCATTTATTTTTCACTGTTTTAAAGGTGAAGTGTGTCAATAATATTTGCATTAGGACCATTGAGAGACTGTTTTCTCGATATCATTTCAGTTGAAGACATTTTACCAAAAAGCAGCTGCAGTGGATTTTTCTGTTTTAGTAAATATTTTTGTGTTTATGGAACATTGGAATGAATTATATGCTAAAGAATATGGGAAGCTTTTTATTTTAAAGCAGGATTAATAATAATACAAAAAATAGCTACCTAGTATCCTGGTTGTAAACATTTTTATGAGTATTTGTGATTAATTGAACAACTGTCAAATGAATGGATGATGATGTTTGGATGACTTGAATCTTTAGCCCTTTTCACACATGCTACCTTGAAAATGTCCTGCTAATTTAAGGGCTGCATGTATGACCTATACCCCCAAAATTCCTGACAAATGCCTTTCAACACATGCATAAAAAGGTTGAAAAGTTACTGAATTTACTAGAGCATCATCTTAAAAAGCCAACTAAAAAACTTAATTTTCAGATATCACCCTTCAAACCCTTCTACACAAGCCAACCTAAGGATTTCAGCAAACTTCAGGGTTGCTTATTGGACCTATACTAAGTAAATATCACACATGATCACCATATCACCCTGAAAATTACCAGAAAATTTCAGGACTATATGTGGAACCTTTCAACTAAACCCCTGCTCATACATTCACAAAATCCCCCAAATTCCCCTAATTTACCTGCATGTTAGATAGAAGTTTTAAGCCAGATTTTCTGTGATTTATGCCCACTAGCCCAGTTTAATTGTTCCCCTCTCCCGCTGTTAAACAGTCTGTCAGGAAAACTTCTTGCTGTGAAGAGCAGGTAAAAAACAAACAAGGCTGGACGTTTGGTTAGGTTGTGAAAAGAGCTTTCCTTGTCTACACTAAAACCGGCAAGCTGGAAGTTTTCCTGCAGCCTGGCAAGAGAAGGATGGGGGAGGGAGCCCAGCAGGGAAATTTCAGGCTTAATCTGGATTAAAACAAACAAACAAACAAACAAACAAAAACTTGCTGTGTTAACACACACAGCTCACTAAGAGGGATCAAGGATTTTAAGGCTTTTTGTCCATGTGTGAAAATGGTTTCTGCATTTGTTATACAAGTCAAAGAGGAGATTTGATTATGTGGCATTTTCCTGCAATAATTCATCATTGACTACTGCTATGCATTCGTTTACATGCAGAATGCATGCTCAGCCAATCGCTGCAGAGAATCTCAGTCATTGGGGGGAGTCTTTTTCTCCCCTCTCACGCCACTTCACCCCCACCCCTCTATCACGTTGAGCTTATAAAATTCAATGCATGGCTTTGCAGCAGCACAGAGATAAGGGTGTTTTCCCACAGAGAATCCCTGCTGCAGGGCTGAGTGTGTGCAGATTAACAGAGAGTGCAGCAGAGGATGCACAGTCTATGAACTATTTATCCTGCTGTAGGGAGGATATCATAATTCATGTGATTTTTAGTCATGAATAAGCAGGACCTCTGCAGTCTAAAGCAGTAGAGATGCACCATTCTGATACGCAGTTGCACAAAAATATGATGTGGACTGCTCATAAATCACTTTTGTGACTATTTTTGTTGATCATGACAATCAAATGCAATCACTCATCAAATGCATTCTGATCTTCTCTCTAACAGGAAGGCACCCGGTCAGAGCAGGACACACCAGTCCTGTCAATCAAACCAAGTGGCAAAGACTTCTACAAAGTCCTGGGCGTCTCCCCAGACTCCAACGAAGACGAGATCAAGAAGGCCTACAGGAAGATGGCGCTCAAGTTCCACCCAGACAAGAACAGCGACGCGGACGCCGAAGACAAGTTCAAGGAAATAGCCGAGGCCTACGAGGTCCTGACTGACCCCAAGAAGAGGAGCATTTATGACCAGTTTGGAGAAGAAGGTGAGATACTTGACTAAGTGAAAAAGCCTCAAGTGAAAGAAAATGGGTAATTAGCGTAGGGAAGGCTGCTGCATTAACAATTCATGTCTTCATCAAGGCTAAACACTGATGAGCAGAGGGATTCAAACACTTCCACTTCTATTAAGAATCAGCCATGTTGGGCATAAACAGCTGTAAGGCTGATGAATTATTCAGAGCACAGTAAAAGAGTTTTCCTCAAAACCCAGAGCGCCTGCTTTAATTAGTCTTTCTAGAAAGAGTGGAATAAAGCAGATTTTAAGGATTTTGGCTCAACTTGCTTTGCTTCTTTTGTGTCTTCAGGCCTTAAAAACGGGATGTCCATGGCAAACCAAGGCAGTGTTTTCCGCAATAACTTCAACGGCGACCCCCATGCCACCTTCTCCTCTTTCTTCCACGGCTCAGACCACTTCGACATCTTCTTTGGCTCGGATGGTGATGGCGAAGATGACCTCTTTAACCCCTTCAGGTAATAATTTATTTTAAATTGGCATATGTATTTACTTACCTAATCAGTAATGCCTCATTCATGCTCAATTATCATAGTTAATTAAAAGTGTTTCCTCCTTCAGGCACTTCACCTTCAGCCACGTGGGTGGTTATGCCAGCTATGAAGGCGGGCTTAGGAGGGGCCAGCGGCGGCTCCAGGGCAAAGAGGTGATCCATGACCTTCTAGTAACGCTGGAGGAGGTGATGCAAGGCTGCACAAAACACGTGAAGATCACCCGGCGCCGCCTGAACCCTGATGGGCGCAGCACACGGTCCGAGGACAAGATGCTGAATGTGATGGTGAAGAAAGGGTGGAAGGCAGGCACCAGAATCACGTTCCCAAGGGAGGGCGACGAGACCCCAAACAGCACCCCTGCAGACATCACATTCATCCTCAGGGACAAAGAGCACAGCCAGTACAAGAGACAGGGCTCAAACATCGTCTACACAGCAAAGATTACACTCAAAGAGGTGAGTTCATTAAATGATTCAGGAAAAAATTAAAACCACAAACTTCCCTCAACCTGCTTATTCAGTTCACTTCGAAAGATGTTCCTTTAAGGTTTCTTTCTCAGTTACAAAATTAACAACTGTAAATAGGAAGTAATGGACCTAAAGTAATGACAGACAGGTTTCCTGTGTCAACAACATCAAACACATGGCACATCTGATATTTCTATTCTTCAACTGGTGTTTCAGCATTTTACTGCTGTTACCACACAAATAAGGACATTGTGCTGATAGGGCCATACTGCATAAAATCAAGCCACACCTAAGACCACCTCAGTCACCTGTCACTGAATCAACTCACTCACTTTGCTAGCTGCCTCTCTCAAGAGAGTTATGTCATGGTTTTACAAGACAAGCAAATTGTGTCAAAACGTAGACGTCTTCACATTTTAGCATGATGTGTAAGTCTAACAAATTTCAAAATCCAAGCTTCGTCCTGCTGCGGTGCTGGACATACTCTCTAACAACAAGCATATCAAGCTTTTCATTTATCCACTGGGCTGATAACATTTCAGAATAGCACTTCCCAATTTCATGGCAAAAAGTAAGTCAACATAGCAAACAGCTTGAGTAACAGACCTATCGGGTTGGCAAACTAAGGCTTAGTAAAGACATGAATCATCCTGCTTACAAATTATTTATAATTTCCTATTAGAGCAAAGATATGAGTCTTTATTTTGATATTTTTGTGTTTTTGTAGGGTTAATAAATCAGAAACAGACAATGTTTTTACATCAGATAGCAAGAAGGAAGGCATACATTTGCAAACAAATGACAGACAAGGGTATGTCAGAGACAATAATTAAAGAGTCAGTACTCCTCACTGGCACTTTTGCACCCTCATGTGGCTCCCTTTGGTATTGAAAACTCACAATGATCTGGCAAATATGATGGTTAAAACTTTAAGTGCAGTAATGTCAATGCATACCCATGTTAGCACCATCCAGACCATTTAAGGGGCCTTTCAGGGCCCATATCAATCCCTATTCATTAGCTGTTGTATAGTGGTATTAATAGCTTTAGGGTGTTAAAATTATTGCAGCTCACCTTGACTTGCCTCAGCAGGTACACCATTTTGTACCCACTGATTTACATCATCTTAAAGGTCAGTCTAGGCTAAGAGTTAGAAGCCCACAGAGGCCATCAGTCCTGCAACATGAATGATTCATTATGAAGCGCAGAGCTGCTCTATAAGTAGAAATACTATATCATTTGCCAGCTGCTTACACCTACACTAGAAAAGGCTTTCATCCAACCACCACTTCTCATCCTTTACATAACTGTCCAGTGATGCATTCACTGACTAACCAAAGAAAATCCATTTCAGAAAGGAGTCAATAAGACACAGCCAGAAGGGGACAAATTCAGAATGTGTTAAAGTCCATGAACACAGCACATAATGTTCATTTTGGGGTAAAAGAGAAGAGAACAGCCCCCATATTTCATTCGCCTCACAGACCCCCGCAGCATCAGCCTGCCAACGCCTCGGTTACCTCATCAGCCCCTGCAGAGCTGCGATAGAGCAAGAGCTAAATTTAGCCTCGGCTCCCAACTGCCCCCACGAATCACACTTCACTCTCCCTCCCAGCCACTATGTGTGCCGCAGACTTCTCTGCCCGTAACAAGGCAGGCAGAGAGGACGCTTTTTTGGCTCACTATGCTCGCTCGCTCACTCTGGCTCTAAACTTCGAGCATCCCACACAGATTAGCAGGGCAGCAGTCGCACAGGCTGGTGTTTCATAGAGCTCCTCCATGTTCCTGTAGCTCCTTTCAGTCACTAAAGCACTTAACTCCCACACACAGACAGGAAATAGGCCAGCGATTATAACATCTGTAACATTGGGGTTGTTGCATAACAGAAAGAATGGTAGTGTATTTCAAAGACGGCAGACGCTCCATATTTATCGGTTATACAACTTCGACACATTTCTAGACCTGGCGTTTAATTGATTTTTTTTATGTTTTAAGTGTGCTTCAGCCCAGTCAGACCACTCAGGAAGTATTTTGAAACTGTTTCTAAATATAAAACACGTCCACAAAACTTAATTTCCCCTCTTCTTTTTTGTCTCTCCAGGCTCTCTGCGGCTGCACAGTCAACGTCCCGACAATCGACAACCGCATGATGCCTCTTCCATGCAGCGACGTGATCAAACCCGGTGCTGTCCGCCGGCTGCGAGGCGAAGGTCTTCCCCTGCCCAAGAGCCCATCCCAGCGAGGCGACTTGGTGGTGGAGTTCCAGGTGCTCTTCCCTGATAGGATCCCACCACAGTCCCGCGAGATCATCAAGCACAGCCTGGGCCAGTGTTAACCTGTTTTTCAATCAACCGACGCGGCCTAACAGAAGCGTGTATGTTGCTATCAATTCACAAACACAGCCTTGCCCGAGGTGCTAAAATCACAACCACTCACAACCTCTTCTTGTGTTTGGAGAAGGCAGGCAGCGCTTTAGTGAGTTGACTCTCGGCAGGCACGGTGCACAACAACTACAATGCCTAAACGAGAGCAGAGGTCAGGACTGATGAATGGGGTCTTTGGTATCTGAGGGCGTCCATTGACTCTACAGCCTTTCACTTGAATGAAAAGCTTATCTGTACTGTTATACTTGCAAAACTTGAGCAGGATATCAGTGTGCTATTCAAGTCTGTATAGACTTCCTTAAGCCTAAATAATAGAAAAAAAATGTGAAGAAAAGAACTGAATTTTATGAGAGTTATATGGTGTTCATATGACTGGTCTTTTGCATTGATTTATTACAATAGCAAAAAAATATACTTGTGTGCAAAGATCTACTTTGTGTGCAAAATGCAAACAAATTGTCTCTAAGAGAGATTCATCTGTCAAATGTTCTATTGAATTATTTGAAATGTTTGTATACACTCTGCAGCTTTTATGTATGATGGTTATTATTACCTGATAGAGACATGTTTGAGAGCATGGAAATAAAGAAATTAAGAATTTAAAATCTGGTCATCACTGTTTATTGCAACAAAAAAGATTGGTATTCAGCATCTAAGGTGCATCTCTAAGTTGAACACAATGGTCAACAAAACAAACACACAACATGAGTCTTCAAAACTCAAAATGAGTAGAGAATAGGTCCACAGTAGGCTAAATAAAGTGACTTCAAAAGTTCAAGAAAGCCAAACATAGGGGTTACATAAATCTTCAATAAAAAAAAATCAGAGGACAAAATTCAAGCTGAATAAGTGGACCACAACAGTCTAAAGCAAGCTTTATAAGTGTGCTCCACAACAACCTATACTAGTGGACTACTTCAATCCACAGGCTTCAAAAGAGGACTTTAAAAGTCCTTGAACCAAAAAATGTAAAAGAAAGTCAAGCCAACAAAAGTCCACCACAAGCTATCAAAGTGGAATAAAAGAAGCCTACAACAAGCTGTATAACTGGACTTAGAAGTGCACATCATCATAAGTGGACTGTAAAAGTGTATAAAACCAAATGAAGTGGACAATGTCCAAAATACTAAATATTAAGGACAGCAAGCAAGAGAAAAGAGAGGACTTCAAAAGTCTAAACCAAGCTTTGTACTTCAGTGTGCTTTGCATCCAGGTATATAAGCGTACTACACAAATCCAAAGCAAGCTACTCAAGGTAAATATAAAAATATGAGAGAACAAAATCAAACCCACTGATGCTCAGATTGTAAATTTGACCTCATTATATTTGTCTCTGCTGGATATAAATTTATTCGAGGTTAGCCCCTTGAGATGTGGCATTTCATTTTCAGAGGGTCCTCATGTCTATATGGTTGTACATGTATTTATCATGGAGGTATAATTAATAACAAGCATGAATAAAGAGGTCATTCCACTATATAAGTGAACCACTTAAGTCCACAGCAGACTTTACCATGCAAGTGGACTATAAAAGTCAGAGTTAAAATAGGCTGACTGAAGCAAAGTTTTAAGCAAAATAGGTGGACATCAAGTAAGCTTTATAAGTAAACAACTGAAGTCCACAGCAGGCTGCACAAGGTGACAATTAACATCTGTCAGACAAAAGTGGCCAAACATCAAGCCAAATAAGTTGACTTTAAAGTCCATATCAAGCTATATATGAAACTATATGAAATGGGACAAGATCCTGTGCAAGCCTTATAAGTGGACTTAGAAGTCAACATCGACATATGTGGACTGAGAAGTAAATAACACTAACATAACAAGTGCACAACAAAAGCCTAAAATACCAAATACCATAACAAGCCAGGTGAACTAATGGAGAACGCCAGTCTTAAGAAAGGTATGTAAGTGTGCTCCACAACTAGTGGACAGCTAAAGTTCACAGTTAGCTTCACAATGTGACTATAGAATTCTTTGAAACAAAAGTAAGTGGACAAGGATCAAACCAAACACGTAGACCACAAAGTTTATATTAAGCTCAGTTATATCCCCACCATAAATTTAGAGTAGAGATCCCCCATTTCAACCTCCCACCACTCATAAATAAAGGTTTTGAATACGGTATTTATGGAATTTACATAACTTCAAACAATTTCAGCGTCTAAAATTTCTACTTATGAACAGGGGTAGAAGTCTAACTTTGAGTGTCCTCCTGTCAACATGAAATATAATTCTGTTTAGCCTGAGGCTCTGTAAGTGAACTGGAAAGAGTCCACCAAATCCAGTCAAGGTGGACAATAAAAGGCCACATCTATGTCCACAGGTGGCCTACAGTAGTTTTAAGTCAAATTTAAGTGGACAAAAAGCAAGCTAAATGAATAGACCTCAATAGTCAGAAACAGATTACTGAAGTGCACGACAAAAAGTCAAAACAAGTAGGAAAACAAGCAATCAAATGTGAACTTCAACAATCTTAACTAAGAACTTGAAAGGCCACAGGGAAAAGCAGGGCTCAATCACTGGTAAAACTCAATAAAAGGGAGCCCAGCTGAGTAACACCGCTTTAGGTTATTCCTCTTAAATATGCCTTCTTTGGATATTCACTATAGGACAGTGAATAGAGTTGGAAAGTGGGCAAGAGAGAGTGGAGAATAATGTACAGTGAAAAGGCAACAGATCAATGGCAAAGTATGTTGGTAGTCTTTTCAGTTCTACTTTTTGAGGTTGGTCTGAATAAATTTGCACTTTAATTTAGAAATTTTCAGCCTGTTTGTCAATCATGTCCCACTCACTCAGCCTGCCGTCCAAAAATATGACTGTCTTCTTAAATGAAAGTAAGCTGACAACAAGCTTACATAAGGACCATGAAAGTCCAAAACCAGAGGACCACATGTCCTCAAAAAACAAACTTAACAACAATAAGCTAGATATTTTTGTAAACTTCAAAATTCAAATGACAGCTATTTAAGTGGACTATTAAGGTCTTCAAAATCAGAATAAAACAACAAGCTGGTTACATAAGTGAAATAGAGAAGTCCAAAGCAACCAAAGTCATTAAAATACAAAAATTAAACAACAAGCTGGTTACATAAGTGAAATAGAGAAGTCCAAAGCAACCAAAGTCATTAAAATACAAAAATTAAACAACAAGCTGGTTGCATAATTGAACTAGAGAAGTCCAAAGCAACCAAAGTCATTAAAAAACAAAAATCAAATGACAAGCTTGGACTATGAAGGTCCAAAGTTAGCTTGAAATGATCGCAAATGCCCTCAAAAACAAAACTGAACAACAACAAGATGGATATACAATTGGACTTCTAAATTTATTGGTGGACCAGTCAAGAGTTCAAAAACAACCCCAAGAGAACAAAAAGCAAGCTTTAAAAGTAGACAAACAACTTTTGGCTATGCAAGTCCAAAGCAAACATTTACACCCAGGTCTTGGTGATTTGACATTTTACGGGGCAAATTGTTGTTCCTAACAGTCAGTTTCTGATGAAGTGCTTCAGAGATCGAAGGTCAAGGGCATTCAATGTTGGATTTTCACCTTGCCATTTATGTGTAAAGATTTCTCCAGATTCTCTGATTATTTCGATAATATTCTAAACTGTATACAATAAAATCCCTAAATTTCCTGCTACTGTACATTTAGAAATATTGTTCTTAAGCTGCTGGACTATTTGCTCACGCAGTTGTTCCCTGTGTGGTGAACCTCACCCCCGCCATACCACTCAGTGAACAACTAAGCCTTTCAGAGATACTCCTAATCATGACACTCTCCTGTCTCCAAATAAGCTATTCACATACATGGTATTCGTCCACTTTCCCCGTCTATTGTCCTAGTTTTTTTGGAGCGTGTTGCAGGCATCTAATTCAGCATGAGGAAATATTTGCAAAGACACTGAAGTTTACTAGTTTGGACATTATATATCTTGCCTTTGTGATGTATTCAAATAAATATAAGTCAAAAATGATTTGCAAATCATTGTGTTCTGTTTCATTTACGTTTTACACAACAGCACAAATTCATCGGAAATGGAGTTTGTAAACTACAAGTGGACTGCAGGCTCCAGTTTGGACACCCCTGATACAATGTGTAGTTATAAGTATACTACCAGAGAATTTTGTAAAATATCAGGCATTTAATCAAGCCGTTTGTGAAAAAAAAAAAATCAATATTCAGGGGATGAATTCACCTCTGCAGGAAGATACAGTGACAGAGAAGTCTGGACAAATACAGCCATCTGGCGGCCATTTGATGCAGCGACATTTTCCACATAATGAGACGCACCTGTTGAAGGGTGTAATCCATGTGGCTGCCCGTCAAAGTCGATCCACATCAAGCCTTTGCTTTGTAAACACTGACAGTCTGCAATGATGAAGACAACAGTGTTACAAGTCAACATTAACATTTGGTGGCTGTTTACATCGGAGAGACACGCCGCCATTTTGATTTTGATGGGGAAAGTCAAACACAAAGTAGTCCACATTGATTGATACACCTGTGCATCCAGACTCAAGTGAAACTCAACTGAGAACAGTTCAGCAAAAAGCTTTCTATGTGTCCAATGGGATGAAATGTCTCAAACAAGTCAGACCACACCATCAAATCTGACTGAGGGTTTACCTGTGACTAACCTGACTTTGGTGGTGCTTCTACTCATCCCCTGTGTGGTTTTCCTGCTGCTGCTGAACTGCCTCTTTCTGGGCTATAAGTTCGTCATCCTGTCAAAGACGAACCGGCAGAAAAGAGAGGACACGGAGGAGATACTTCTCCAGTCCACCCTGCAGAGAGCCAGGAGGGTCTCTAACTCTGTTTTCCCAGGGGGGAGAGCCTACATGTCCCTGTCGGAGCCCGTCCTCATGCCCCACCCGGTCACCTCCTCCCGGGCTTCCTCTAGGGAGAGGGTCGGCAGGGTGGACCACAGGATCCGGCTCCTGAGGCCAGATGGTGCCACAGGGTCGGGGTCGCTGAGGGCGCCGAGCACCATCCGGGCAGCTTCCTCCGCAGTTGGGTTCACTCCGAGACTGGACTTGGCCTCCTGTTCTCGGACCCTGAGCTGCGGGAGAGCGGGCTGGTGTCACAGCGCCCCGGTGTTACCGCAGTCCAGCGACTCAGAGGCCGAGACCAGGATCAACCTGGTGCCCCCAAACTCTCCAATGGTGAGTCCAAAAAGAGGATTGCTGTAGAGTCATGGGTAGTGTCTGATTGTTGGATATGCAATGTAGAAAAATCAGTTTAACACAAAGAAATCAAGGGGTGGGCAACTGGCAGCATGGGGACCACATTCGGCCCTCCGTCTTTATCAATATGGCCCTCACGTCAGCGTCTTATCAATCAGATATAAACATAAAGAAAACATGACAAAAATCAGTAGTGAAACTATAACAAAGGAAGCATGTCTATTAGGGCTAAACGATTCATCGTTTTCTGATCAAAATCATGATTTCAGACAATGTGATCATGTGATCGCCAAAGCTGCAATTTTTTTGCAGCACTCCTGATTGACCCAGGATCTGTTGTGTCAAATATTTGCTAGTGGCGATGTTGTCACATGAGAACACTGACGTCCAAAACCATCAGAGGTTGACATGCTGGTTTGGCATGAATGGCTTTTTCCTTTATAAGAGTTGTTGAATTTTGTTTTTCTTATTATTGCTTGTTTGAATTTTTTTGTTTGTTTGTTTGTTTGTTTGTTTGTTTGGGGTTTTTTTTTTTTTTTGCATTTTATTTAACTTTATTAACAACACAATTAAGGATATTTTTGCCCTACATTTTTTTAAATTAAGACAGTAAAAGATGGCTATTTTAGTTCTTCAGTTTTACTAACTGCTGTCGGTCAAGGACTTTAAAGAGTGTACTTGTATGTTTCTTGTTAATAAGTACATTTGGAAGCCGTTCTTACCTTTAGTTTTCATCCTTGCCTTAGAGTCATAGCTTTTAATGTTTGATGGTA
The DNA here is from genome assembly GCA_037902135.1 of Cetoscarus ocellatus. NCBI lineage: Eukaryota > Metazoa > Chordata > Actinopteri > Labriformes > Labridae > Cetoscarus > Cetoscarus ocellatus. The sequence continues at coordinate 34,821 of JBAMNC010001403.1, read as the reverse complement.
TGATGTAACTTTCTGTCATGTTTGTAAATGTTACCGTAAACATAGTGAATATTGCACTGAAGCTTGATTTGAAGAAAATTGTGAATCAAATTGAAATCGCAATATCTGCCAGAAAAATTGCAATTAGATCTTGTCCTAAAATCATTCAGCCCTAATGTCTATGATCATCTTCTAAACTAGCACTTGCTCAGTATCTCAAGATACAAATACAGGCTGATGTCAAAGTGCCCCGGTGTTACTGCAGTCCAACGACTAAGATGCCAAGACCAGGGTCAATCTGGTGCCTCCAAACTCTGCAGTGAGTCCAAAAACAAGACTGCAGTAGAATTATAGGTAGTTTTTGCCTGTTGAACCTGGATGAGAGATAGCCAGCAAGCCAACCTAGGCAATATATCACAGTTAATGGAGACACCAAAAGCCTCATAATTAACACATTTCATTTAAACTGTGCAAAAACCTATGTTAGCTCTACTAGACGCTAAAGTAAGATTCTTTACAGCATCTCACTTCCTTCTTGACTTCAATCAAGTCAAAATCACTCATTTTTAGCTTAGTTTCAGTGAATATAATGTTTGTTGTTTCTTCTGACAACCTGACCAGCTGATGGCAGAGGGATGTCGCAACATACAGTAGTTCTAGACACGGGGGGGGTTTTGCCCAGGGACTTACGGTATTTAACTTACACCAGTGTTTATAAAAGTGGTGGTAGGGGGATTGCAGAGGGAAATAAAAATCCTGATCAGTTTGTTTTAGCAGCTTAGTTTTCACTTCTTTCTGTTTTGGTTTTGCTCCTGCAGTCCACAGAGATCACGTGTCAGTAAGTGTGTAAAATAAGCATTTCTGAAGTGTGTTTTCTGCATTTAAAGCTCCCATGTGTTTACTGTAACTTTTTACCTACTCAGCTCTTTTGATTTTAAACAAACAGAAGAGAACTGGGCCTGCATAAAAGGAATTTCTATGAAAAGCTAAAGCCAGGTTGATTAACTTTTACTTCAAAAAGAAAAATAATATCCACTTAAGAAACAACCACCACTTTAAAACATAAAGTCAGTTTTATTCTTGATTCAAAATTAGAGGTTAAAATGTTTTCTATTGTCCACAGCAGGAGACTGAACATGGAGGTGGCATTCGTCGCATCAGCACGTACGACAGGCGGACGGACATGAGTCCAGGTGTTGACGTGTTTGACAAAGTAGACATGGAGAGTGAGTTCAACAATCCACCATCAGAGACAAACACGTCTGCAGTGGGTCCTGGACTGGACAGTGACTTCGGTGCCAGTGCAGGTATTCCTCAGTCTGCATCAGCAGCACTGTGATCGATATGAATGCCATTAATAAATAATGTCACTGCTGCAGAGGTAAAGAGAGGAGGATCAGTCTGATTTAGTTTGTGCAGCAGTGTTGTTCACTCACAGTGAGATGCCGAGGGCGTTGGTGGTGCAGTTTGATTGTGCACTTGGTCAATAATCTTAAGGTTGCAGGTTTAAGTCCAGCTCTGGGTGTCCTTGGGCAAGACACTTGACCCCAAGTTGCTCCCACTGCTGTGTCAGTGAGTATGAAAGAGTGTGAATGTGTTAACTGATACTGATGGAAAACTAATGTAGCTTCTCCAACTATCAGTGAGTGAATGTGAGAGTGAATGGGAATGAGTGGGTAGATGTGACCTGCGGTGTTAGCTGCTTTGATTGGTCAAAGTCAGAGCTTAATAAAATCAAGTCCATTTACCAGTACAGAACGTCTTACAGATGGTTGTTTTAGTGAGAATATCAGTGGCAAATTACCTTCAAAAAGTGGGATAAAAATGTCTGTTTCAAGCAGAGGCCTTTTCTTTACACAGCCCAATTCCAGTGAAGTTGGGGCATTGAGAAAAATAAATAAAACAGAATACAAGCCCTGGCAAATCCTTTTCCCCTATAATCAATTGAATAAACTGCAAAGACAAGATAATTAATGTTCAGACTGATAAACTATTTTTCTTCAAATATTCCCTCATTTTGCCTATTTTGAATTTGATGCCTGCAACGCATCCTCAGTATGGGTAAAAAAGGATTTGCATAATTTAATTCTGTTTTTATTTGTTCTACACAGTCCCAACCTCGTTGGAATTGGGATTTGAATAAAATAACAGCCTTGTAATAATTTATGGATGACAATGGGGTAACTATGCTTGCAGTTTCAAAAATATCCATTATATTTCATTTAAGTATGATAAAATGGGTTTTAAATTAATCTCTGAGGAGGATCCTCTAAACAAGAATTTATCATTTCTCTCCCCTGATGGATTTCCAGGTGTCTCCCTGCGGATCCTGTCAGCAGACAGCGACGGTCTATCCAACGGCGTGCTGTCTTCAGTCCTGGAGTGGGATTATTACGACCCCTGCTACGTCAAACAGAATAATTTACCCAAACACAAACACCACAGACCTGTGATGCACACCAAACAGTACTGGGTGTGATTCACTGCTGCAGTCTGTGTGATAGCTGATTTTATTATTTATTTATTTGCCCTGCTATTTATTTGATCTTAATAAGATGTTTATGTTTACTTCTTGATCGTAAAATTATTGTCTGTCTCACTGATTAACACTTTGTCTTTACACAATTCAAAATTATTTCTTCTAAATGAGAAATGCACTCTGCCACTGAACTGGTTCAAATAGCTAAATATTTGTGATGTACCTTCACTTTGTTGCGATTATGAAATATTTAATATGCACTATTTCACTGATGTTATTGTTGGTTACAGTCACTAATATTTAAAGAGGTTAAACGTTTTCTGAATCTAAAGGACATTCACATTATTTTTGTCTGCACTTCTGTAGTTTTAGATGTTTTGGATCACTTGAAACAATAAAGATTTTTTTCACATATATTAAGTGCTTGACGATTCATTCATAATTGCAGTTATATCGATTAAAGTACTGTCAGAGAATGGTATTCACCATCTTTCTGTTTATCTTTAGAGTATCTCTAATTTGTCTATGTTCTGCCCTTTACCAGCAGAGGGCAGTGTGTGCTTTCTGAGTTTTTGTCATTTACTTTAGACAGACTCTTTTTTTCCATATTGGGGCTGGCATGATTTTCTGATCAACCCTTAAGGGAGACTTAGTGAACATTACAAGGTCCAATTCTTCTCCCCAAACCAAACTTTAGCCTGCATACCCCATAATAGAAACACGAAGACATGGTGACCCCTACTGAGTAGTATTACAAAGTAATTGTTTTGCCCACACTTTAAAGTTTTATTTTTCTACACAGGACACTCTCAGTGATCCTGTATCTTGTAAAATTCATGTTTTTTTCAATATGAAAATATGTGTGTATGGTCCATCTACAAACTTTACCCTAATGTGGGTAATAATGATGATTAATTCTGTCCTTAATCAATCTATAAAGCTTTACTTTTTAGCACCAAGTCACAACAAATGTTATCTCAGGACATTTAACAAAACAGCAAGTCAGTGCCACTCTTCTGAGGACAATTCTCCTGATTCTTGTCATCTCAAATCACTAAAGACTGTTACATAGGATTCATTTTACCATCATTGTCAAGTTATTTGATCAGTAGGAACCACAAAGACTGGTGTGTTTAAAGAAAACAGTACACGAGGCTATTCAACTTGTTCGATCATTTTATTCTCTGTAAGGAGATAACTGTACATTAAAGATCAAGTGCCACTTGAGTTCCTTTTTTAAAGTTCATAGAAAGTTTAACTGACTGCACTATGCAAACATGAAAACAACCACACCAGAAGAAGTTTGACTTTACTCAAAGCTGGAGAGGAAAGTCAACACAATCTGCTTCAGTTTAGCATCGGACGCCTCCGAGATTTTACCATCAGCCCTGAAAACACAGAGGAGATTGGTTAAAACATGGGAAACCAAGACATTAATGTAAAAAAGTTTAGTTAAGAGGCTTTAAACTCACTTAATAGCTGCCAGAAGGTCTTGGTGCTGGCTCAGGATGTGCTGCAGGAACGCCTTCTCAAACTTTGTGATCTTGCTTGGCTCCATTTTGTCCAGATGTCCTCTCACACCAGCATAAATAACTGTTACCTGTTCCTCAATAGCCATGGGAGCTGAAGGACGAAGGTAGACAGTCAAGAGATAGAGCTGAGATGAGCCTCAATTCTGAACAGAGAAGCTCACTTAGGCCACATTTACATGACTACAATTTAAAAACAGCAATTATTTGTCACCAGTTTGGCCCTTTTTCATTAAAATGACATGTTGGGGACCTGGAATGAAAAGTCTATAATCACGGCTGAATTTTTAGCTCTGCCAAGGAGGTTATGTTTTTGCCGGCATTGGTTAGTTTGTCTGTTTGTTTGTCTGTTTGTGTTCAAGATAACTTGAAAAGTTATGGACGGATTTGGATGAAATTTTCAGGAAATGTGTGGAATGGGATAAGGAAGAAATGATTCGATTTTGGGACTGATCCGGATCACCATCCAGATCCAGGAATTTTTTAAAGGATTCTTTAACATTGCGAGGTAGGACCATTTTCGCCAAAGTGGACTGAAGCTGCTTGGCGGAGGTCTGCGCTCTCTGAGTGCTTTTCTAGTTTTAGATAGCTAACTATGTTGTAACGATATCTGGCATTATAAAATTCTGTCTGAAAACTGACTTTTTGCTAAGACAAATAAGATGAGTGGCGTGTGACAGAATTAAAACTAAATAGTATTGATTTTTGCTTTAAAAACTCTTTTGGGCAATGACATACAAAATGTTTTTTTATCACTGATTTTTGACCAGAAAGACGACTGAACACATTTTTAAACTGTGCGTTGCCAACAAATGATGCATATTGCAGTTTGGCTTCGGGGGACAACAGCACAGTTCCACCATGTGATGCAAAGGTACAAGTGAGTGTCATCAGTGGGTTTTGGTTTTATTAGCATATTTTGTAAAATGTCACCTTCTTTAATGACCTATAGCATCTTCAAACACAAGAAGTGGTGCTGCTGCTGGAAACAGACACAACTACAGTAAATACTTGTGTGCATGATACGCAGCAGATTTCTCTCCTATTACCAGAAATGGTAGAGCAGTTCAATGTCTACTTGGTCATTTTTGTTTGTTGACACTTAAGTTCTTAGTAAAGGGAAGTGGCACAGTGGTGGTTGTCAAAACTTTAAACTTTAAAGTTCAGTGGCTGACAAGCAGGAAAGTGCAGTGTTTGTTCGCTTGTCTGATTTTGTCGTGTTTGATTCAGTTTTAATGTGTTTGGTTAACTGTTATAAGTTATTATGTGCTGTCCTGTGTGGTTGTTGATGTCCTTATAGTTTGTGTTTTTTATGCTCTTGGTGACAAATTCCCTAAGGGGCAATAAAGGTTTCATTCAAAACTGCACAGTCCTGTGCTCAGTGGAGTGTTGTCTTATAAATGTGGCCTTAAAAAGATGAACTTTTATTGCTGGATACTCACAGTACTGTCCCTGTTTAAGAAGCTCAGTGAGACGAACACCACGGTTCAGCAGCTGCTGTGTAGCAGCATCCAGATCTGAACCGAACTGAGCGAAGGCAGCCACTTCACGGTACTGAGCCAGCTCCAGCTTCATGGTACCGGCAACCTGGTGACGCAGAGGAGTCAGTGAGTCAGAATCAGACATTTAATGTGATTTAAGGAGGAAGACCGGTGATTATGAGGACGGCTAACCTGCTTCATGGCCCTGGTCTGAGCGGCAGATCCGACACGTGACACAGACAGACCTACATTGATGGCAGGACGGATACCTTTGTAGAAGAGCTCAGTCTCCAAGAAGATCTGAGGGAGAAAACAGGATTTAAGGCCATGTTCAGGACATCTGTTTGGGGAAAAAAAGGACATCACTGACTCACCTGTCCGTCAGTGATGGAGATGACATTAGTAGGAATGTAAGCGGACACGTCTCCAGCCTGAGTCTCGATGACAGGAAGAGCTGTGAGGGAGCCGCCACCGAAGTTGTCATTCATCTTGGCAGCTCTCTCCAGCAGACGGGAATGCAAGTAGAAGACGTCTCCTGGATAAGCCTCACGACCTGGGGGACGACGCAGCAGCAAGGACATCTGACGGTAGGCAACAGCCTGTGAGGGGAAAACGCCACATGTTGAAATGGACAGCAAGAGCACAAGAGAGAGGTGAAGAGCTCCCTCTGCTGATTGGCTGGGGTAAAGGTCATCCTCAGCATAAACAGGCCCTCGATCTGACTGAACTGTTTGAAAATGGGCACCTGCCTCCTACTAATTGTGAAAAAAATGATTGTGAAACAGAAATCATTTATCAAACTCTAACTGTGCAATCAAAATCCATATTAAACTGGGCCACAGCATATTTAAGTTTGGGAAGGATGATCTATGGGTAACAAATATAAAGTCTATAAGCTTTCTTTGCAAAGGATTAAGCCTGTTTTTGGGCTAGGACTGACAGTCTGGATCACAGCTGGCTGTTTTCTTTATTCCGTAAATGTTTATTTAGACCAGCACCTACACAAATCAGACCACACAAGCATCATGTTGTCTGATGTTTTACTAAATTTTTCATTAGCACTGGCTTCACCTGACATCTAAATATTACAAGCAGAATGTTTTTAGTGCTACGAGTCATGTCAGTGTCATCAATTACTTTGTAACTTGATGGAGGATTTTACTGAGCTGCAGGCTAACTTAAGCTGCAGCTGTGCTTGGGAATCCCAAAGCTCCTCAAAGAACATCAGATAAAAAAAACAGATTTTTAGTGTGAAGTTTCTTCATTCTATGGGGTTTTTTGTCCATTTTAATGAACTCATTTGCTAGGCAGGAGAGTGCCAAACCTCAGTAGCTCAATTAACTGCAGAAGATACCAGCACTTAAAAAAAAAAAGAAACAGTTTGGGTCAAACTGTAAAACTGTTCCAAAACTGACTGAGAAACATCTGGCCCAGAGTTTATGTGAAGCAGAAAGTTAAGTTTAACTCCTTGTAAAAACATGTTAACATGAACACATAGTTAAGACCCCTCCTTAACTTCATGTTTCTGCCTGTCTGTTGTTTGTGCTGTAACAGCAAAACATGATCAGATTTCTTATTTAAGTGCTAGTAACAGAATTTATGTTTTTTATTTAAATCATTTTAAAGACTGACCTGCTTGGACAGATCATCGTAGATGATGAGAGCGTGCTTGCCGTTGTCTCTGAAATACTCTCCCATGGAACAGCCAGAATAAGGAGCCAGGTACTGCAGAGGAGCAGCATCAGAGGCAGTGGCAGAGACCACGATGGTGTACTTCATGGCATCAGCGTCAGTCAGCCTCTTCACCAGCTGAGCCACGGTGGATCTCTTCTGGCCGATGGCGACGTAGATGCAGTACAGCTTCTTCTTCTCATCAGTGCCGTCGTTGAAGCGCTTCTGGTTGATGATTGTGTCGATGGCAATGGCGGTTTTCCTGCAAGAAGAATGTAAAGATTTAACAAGATGATGTGGCTCGAGAATTGTATCTATATTTTTTAGCTGAAGGGTAATAGATGGTATATCTCCCATTTTCTTCTTTAGTAGCCATCAGTTGTCCCAATGCCATTTGTATCACTGTTAAACTACTCTTGTAAAAAATCAACTATATTTGACAGCTGTTTGTTCCCCTGACTAATACACTTCACTTTGATACCCCAAATAATGATAATTTCTTGTGCTCAGGTATCAAAAATTGCCTACACATTGTCTCAATTTTATGGTATCACTGATGAAAAGTTGTATATTGATTTGTATTACCTTTCTCCTCTTAAATAATGTGTTCAGAAATGATATGATTCCATTATTTTACTATTTTGTGGCATCGTACGGTATAGAAACTAAATGATTCTAAGCCATATCTTTAAACAACAGACATGAGTGAGCACTGCTTGAATTGCACAATTACATTTAGAAATGGGGATGGACCTGACAAAGCTCTTACTCTTTTGAGTTTTACCTTTGTTTTTTAAATGTTGTCAACATATTTGTGCAATTTGGACAGTGTCCTGGAGTTTGTCTAAACTTTCTGATCATTAAAAAATGCAAATGACAAAATCAGAGTTTCCTGAATGGATATCTTCAGCCAAAGGGCTGCTGCTGCTGGTCATGCTCTGTTAACCTCTTTCAGATAAAGGTCTTCTTCAATACAGCTCTTCCCCTAAATATTTAACAAAAAACTTCAGAAAATGTGTCACATTTCATAGACATTTATTGAGACATCAGGGTTTAGATGACCCTACTAAGTGTCAGTTATTGGCACAGTTGCTGTGCATGTGTGTGTGATTACAAAGCAGGGCTGTCTCTGGCCCCATGGCAGTAAGTGTTTAATAAACTCAAAATGTTAATTACACAATATAAATATATTTTTAAAAAGTACTTTTCTTCTTGTGATGTTAATTAAACTGGAAGAGACAACTAGTTTAGGTGGCCACCTTAACTTTAAAGTGCTGAGGGAAACGGTATCCAGTACTTCTACTTTTGATGCTGTTGAATTAAACTTTTACAAACATAACCTCAACAGGTCTGCTTCTGTTAACTGTCAGTTTTGGAGGACATTCTTTTTTTGGAACTGTATTTTTTTAAACCAGTTTATTCAACATTATACGAAATTTTAAAAACCTTAAACCTTATTTCTACGCAAAACAAAGCATACTGACTTTTTTGTCTTTAAAGATGGTCATTGTGTCAGATTAAGAAGACAAAGTCATAAAATAATAATCCTATTTAAAAGACATGACCTTTCAAAAGTTATGATGGATGTTAGCTTGATGCCAAATGCTAACAGTAGTTACTCACAAGGTTGCTTTATCTTACATACATTTCTCTTTTTCTATCCTGTTGTAGTAGTCCTGCGACAATTCATAAAGGCAAGGATGTTGGTTTTAGAGCTTAACAAACTTTTTCTTTTGTCATAATTCCAGCCTCTTCAGCCTTATCTTGCTTTGCTGTTTAGTATGTTAACATCTGTGATTGTTGCAGTGCTGTGTTGCGCAGAGCTCTCTTTGCTCTAATCAGTAAACGTCTCTGATGTTATGGAACAAATCAAAGATGCGGGACAAGAATCTAACATCCAGGACTTATTTAAAATAGTCGTGAGATGTCCCAGATTCTCCCAGGGGTCTCGATTGTCTTCTACTATAACACACTTTACAAGATGTTATGACTGATGTTTGAGGACAACTGGTCCTGAAACCCTACAACTGTCAGGTCAGGCCATAAGTGTGTGGTCTGACCATTGCAATGCCCTATATAGCATTTGAAAAAAATATTGATCTAAAAAAAATATGTTATATGCCGTACCCTGTGAAGCACAATAATCACAAGATAACATTTACTCTTTCATCACTGAGTATTTCTTTCTGAATAATAGTGTAGCTTGTTTAATTTAAGCTTCTAAATAAACTGAATGCTACACTATTATTCAGTTGTTAAACCACCTGCAATGAAGTTTGCACTAATAAACCCCATATATTGAGATTACAGCTTTATCCAATCTGTATGCAACCTGATTTCATGAATTATAGATTATTTATCCAGCCTCTTGTCAGTTTCATCATTTCAACAGTGTTTCAAAAGATAACGGGAATAACATCAAACACTGCTGTTTGTTCAGTGATTCACTTTGAGCAGAGTCCTCTCACCCAGTCTGTCTGTCCCCAATGATGAGCTCACGCTGTCCACGACCAATGGGGACCAAACTGTCCACGGCTTTGATGCCAGTCTGCATGGGTTCCCTCACAGAGATACGGGGGATGATGCCGGGGGCCTTCAGTCCCACACGCCTACGGGTTGCGGCACCCAGAGGGCCCTGTGAGGGACATCAAAACATTAGGATCACAAGTGCTGTTGGCTATGTGGCTAACCTCATAACTATCTGGTCATGAGTTTGTTGCAAAATCCCTTTTAAAATATCAATACAATATGACCAAAAGAGAAAATATATTATTAAATCAAATTAGGTTACAAAGTTGGTTGGATTATTTCAGTTTTTCTGAAGGGTGACGCTGAATTTGTCCATATCTTAAAACAAACTCTTTAACTTGTATTTCCTAAATGTTGTCCCCTCATACGCTTACCCCGACTTTCCACATAGTCTGTGCTGCGGTTTTGTTCTGACCAACAGTGAATATCCCTGCCTGCATGAAGCGTATTTAAGGCAATGCACTGCGAAGCACAGCCCTGATTAGCTTGATACACAAGATCCAAGATCACAAGAAAACCACAACTTCACATGGTAGTTGAGGGTTTAAGTTGCAACAGGAAGAGCAACATTTAGGTATCCCCTCATCTATTTAATTTGAATTCACGCTATCATATTGGTTTTTTTTTTTATTTTGTTTTTTTAAATAGTTAGTTTTTTCTTTGTAAAAATCATGATTAATGATTAGTGTTGTAATAAATGCATGTTTTCTCAAACATAAATCAAATTTACCATCATCAACATCACCAACCTTTCCATCAATGGCATTTCCCAGAGCATCAACCACTCGGCCCAAGAGTTCTTCACCAACAGGCACGTCCACAATAGCACCAGTTCTCTTGACAATGTCTCCCTCTTTGATCAGCTTGTCGTTACCGAACACGACAACACCGACGTTATCAGGCTCCAAGTTCAGAGACATGCCCTAGCAATAAGAAAAAACAGTTTAAGTGCAGAGACTGAAGCCAATGTCAATATACTCTACTCTGTGCACAAATTTAATGAATCAATGTTAATCTTAGCACTGTCCTATCATCTTATGAAGACTTGAATATATTAGTTTACTGTCTGTTTATCCATTAATGTCCAAAATTCTATGAAACATTGCACCAGCTTGAAGAAGTAGGACATTAGCATAGACGTCATCAGTCTTACCTTGAGACCAGAGGAGAACTCCACCATCTCCTCAGCCTGCACGTTCCTCAGACCGTACACTCTGGCAATACCGTCACCGATGGACAGCACGCGGCCGGTCTCCTCCAGGTCAGCTGCAGTATCAGCCCCCATGATCTTTTCCTCCAGGATGGATGACACCTCGGCTGTGCCTTTAAGGAATTCAAAAGAGTTCATTAACATGAAAGTTTGGAAATTTTGCATGATGCTTTTGCCAGTTCATTCACTGACCAGTTTTCTGCAGCCATGGTCTGGCAGTGTGAAGATTCTTGACTCCTACACAAGCTGCTGCAACATTCTTTGATACCTTCAGGGGGAAAGGAACAAGATATCAGCAGTGTAATGCAACAGTCCTGCAGTGAGTTTTAAACTCAGGACAGTTTTAAAGTTCAGTTCTGGTTTCAGAGCAGGGTGGATTTAAGCTGAAGTTTATGATCCTGTTGATTTTCCCAATCAGGAGTGGTACTTGTATTACACCACTATTTAACAAAACATTATTTAATAGTGGTGCCAAGTTGATTACATGATAACATGGTTTACTGTTTTTGATGCAAAATGCATACAAATATGAATGATTTTCTGTTTCATTAATGATGGGGGATTCAGTCAGTCTCTGAAATGTCTTCAATCAGCAAAGAACTGACTGTGTAGCATTGCTAGTTTTTGCAAAGTAATGGATTTAAACTTTACAACAACTGGCACTGTTCATGAACAAAAACACCCACCTCTCATAACCACTGTAAATAAATCATAACGATATGTTTTTAAACTTTTAAAGGTCTGTAGATCAACTCTGATACCAGTCAGACCTTCAAACATCCTGTTTGATTACATGTGTTCACTATTTTTCAATTAAAAATACAAACAACAAATTAGTTCTTTTACATAAAATAAACATTGAGGACAGTGGGATTTTATTTCTCTCATATACAAATATTAGCAAGATTTATTATTATTTATTTTAGTTTTAGTTTTTGTGCAGTGTCTAATTTCAAATGTAGTACTCCTCCAAGCTCTTTATGGACACAGTGTACACTTTAGTCTCTTTAAAATGACATTTTTATTTGCCATAATAAAACAGAATCATGTGATCTGTAATGTCTGTGTTTCACCTGAGTATTTGGTTGTGACATTTTTAAAACATAATCTGGGAGCAGGATTTTTCACTTTAACTTAAGAAATCTGGTATCATATTTTCAAATGTACATTGTACAAAAGACAATTTGGAAAAATTCAAATAAAATCTATGGATAATCTTTTATTTCCCAAAAAGTTCATGTCATAATCAGTAGAATGAGCCAAATGCCAAATTGAAAGAGAAAAATTAACTATTTTAATATAATTGTGCACATTAATAACACAGAGCAAACGATTAAGTTACAATATACTAAAGTGCTATTGTAGCCGGCCAGCAAAATTTTACAATATAGTCTCAGATAAACCACTTTTTTGACTTTACTATAAGTAAACATAGTTGTTTATTTTGGCTGATTTTGAGGAATGCTTACATTTAATTATGTGTTTGGGAAAAACCTGCTTTGCTCTCCCTAGTCAACATGATATTACAGCCGGGTGATTAAATCATTTTCAAGTTCAATTACAATAACTGTTTCTCAGAATTATAAAGCCTGAATAGAGATTAAAAGATAACTGAGCCACATGATATGTTTCATTTATTTTGTCTTTCATCCATCTAAAATTATGTAGTTTAGTTATATTTTTTCACAAATATTTTAATTAATACATGTTCTTTTTATGTTCTGTATGACAGTACCAGTGCATGTGGTGTGTTTTGTAATACTGGTGAGTAATCCTATTTTGTAATCATGATCTCAATATCTACCAAAAAAAATTGCAATTACTGTTTTTACTATCATCGAGCAGCCGTATGTGATATGACAAAATATTTTCCAAATTTACAAATTATTGTGGCACATTCGATACTATTTAAATGTAGCAATTACATTGCCACTTAAAGCTTCTGTATCATATATATTGTCTTTTTTTCTTGCACACAATTGTGACCCACTTTTGTGTCCCAACCGACCAAATCAGACCCACTGACTTTGATTACATCTTTACATTACTTTAGACAGCAGTATTTACTAAGTTAAATGGTAAAATGATTAGACAAGTCTTCAACAATTAGGGAAAACCTTTGAGTGCAATGCTGTTTTAATTGAATATTTTGCTGCAGCAATCTCAGAATACAAAATAAGACAAATGTAGGCTAAATATTTTGATGGTTACTCATAAACTACATTGAAAATTAAAGGCTACAGTCTATATTTAGACCTGCATTCCAAACAAAGGCCACCAGGTCACTAAGTCTGCAGACGCAATTCAAATTAGAACAGCATATTATTATTGTTATTGAATGTACAAGTTTGCAATGTCATGTCTTTCAGTTGTATTTACAGACTGAGGTATTAGTTGAGTGGGAGAAAGCTGACCTTCAATGCCACATATTCGTCATTCCTACACTTTAGCTTAGTCATGACCATACTGCATGCATCAGCCCAACACGGAGCTCAGGAATTCACTTAATCTTATAGACACTCTTAATAATGTCTGTAAAGTTCAGTGGGATGTTTGTTCCTGTCAGTCAGCTGGAAATGTGAACAGAAGACAGCGGCGCTGTGAAGGGCCCAGTGTCCTCCGTGCAAAGACGTGAGCATGCACAACAGCGCCATGGTCTCACATTGAAATAAAGTCTGGCTTTTAGAGGAAAAGTCGACACAAAAACGGGAAATAAAGTATAATAGGAGCTTACAAATCCAGCCCGTCGAGGCAGACTGCGGGCAAGAGCCGCAGCGACGCGAACAGACAGCATGTTGGTGTCCTGAACAGAGTGTCCTGCTGCAGGGCCGAGAGAGAAGGATGGCGGACACGGTGACGAGCCGGAGGAAGGTCACCACGACCCGGAAGTACTTCAACTACATTTGGACCTTCGGTTTTCTGTTTTTATTTTCCAATCGTTTTTACAAACGAACAAACTATCTTTGTCAAAGAACAATTATATCGTGAAATCGACAGAGACATTTTGGCTATAAATAATTAAAAACATTTTCATTGCAGTTAGGACAGTTTTGACTTTTGCTTTTTAAATGTTTGTTTTTTAATCATTGTATTTTAATTAAAATGATCAAGAAAATAAAATAGGATATAGATTCGCAAAACACTGTCAAAAACATAGATACACTGACTTTTTTCTGAGATCTGAAAGCTGCACTTTATGAATCTACTCAAGGAAATGTGGAAAGTTCATCTTTCAAATGTCAAGGTGCTAAGCATTTTGAGCACATTTTTCACTTTTGAGCAAAAGGGGAGGCAGATGGAGTGTGATAAGCTGATCATTTATATGTTATAATATAGCCCAGAATTGCATAGCATTAGTAAATGTAGTTCAAATAAGTGAGAATTTTAACACTTCCAGTTCCATCATCTCAGTCTGTGGGATTTTCGTAAGGGTTTTTCAGGTAAATGCCTGGAACAAGGTCCATGGTTTACACATGCTTACACGATTGTTAAGTGTTTTTCTACAGCATAAACTACACCTGGAATTGCCCCTACTTGTGATTTTTAAAGTTTTATTGTGCCTTTAAACGGATGGTTGCTGAGAAACTGCTACCAAGGTCTACAAAAAATGGCAGTCCTGAAACGCCATCATTTCTGATCAAGTTCACACATAAACACCACACTATGAAAGAAGATCAGTGCCCTGGTAAAAATGTAGTTGTGTTGACTTTTTTATTTTTAGAAAAAAGTCAGAATTCTCTGAAAGTCTGACTTTTTTCCAGGATGTACAAAAAAAATCAATCCAAAAACAGTTTTTCATGGGCCCTGATCATGAGCACTTACTTATTAAGGTTATTCAAAGAGGGCATTTCTTATATCTCTTGTATTCTTATATCTCTTACTCAAACATCATTTACAAATTTAAATACCACTCTGTTGTGTATAGTAGCCACTTCTCTTCACTATTATTACAGTTCTACTATTTAAACCCTTTAGCTATATTTATGTTTGTTTCTACATACTTATTTTATTTTTCATTGTTTTTTATGTAGAGCTCTGAAAAAAAGAAGATGCAATGACAATAAAGGCTATTGTATTCTAATGTATTGAGATAATATGTAGACATGATTTGAGAGAAAACTCACAATGTGCCAATGAAAGGAAAAACTCTCAAGAAAATAATAATATATTCAGATTAAAGGAAGAAAAAATAAATGTACATTGAGATTTTAATTTGTGAAGGATGTCTTGAGAATTCACAAACTCTTTAGTCTATTGGATTTTTTTAGTTTGAGAGATTTAGTGGGAAGTTTGATTTCATTGTAATAATTTGGAAAGATGTGTTGAGAGTCTAAAAAGTTTGCCTTGTGAATAAAGAATTTTGCCACCTGTTTTTAGTAGAAATATAACTATTAGGGTCTAAAAGAATTCTTGAGTTGGTTCAGCTATCCAACCATTTCATGAATAGCCTCCAGAGTGGTTTGGTGTGTGGACGGCAAAAACATTGCAGAGGTAATAAAGCAGACCACTGCCCACTGCCAGCCCCTGCAGGGTAACAGGTTCACGTCTCCCAGCTGCAGTTCTAGTGTTTGACCCGCGGGGGCGCTCGAGCATGGGGCCCAGACCGGAAGTGTCGCATGTATCTTTGTGGAGTCGGACGGCTGATGGAGACATTTTAAAATAAATATACAGCTAGCTGCTAACGGCTAACAGGGCTCGCCAAGCTGCGAGCACACTGCGCCAAAACACGTCCAAATTCTTCGTTAAGTTTTAAAGAACTGAAGTACGTTTATCAGCGCATTTTTATGCATTGCAAATGAAAGAGTCTACACGTTTGTGAAGATGTCGAAAAGTCTGACGTTGGGAGAAGAGGAATAAAACTAGCGCCGCGGTAAGTTGTAACTTACGCAGCCGTTTGAAATGCTAAGTTTGCTATCGTTAGAACTGAGATCACGTTAGCTCAGAGCTAGCTCCTGACATTATCCTTCTTGTTACGCCTCCGGGAGGATAGATACTGCTTCCATTTATAGGATCTAACAGGGCAGCTGTCCTGCAACCCGAACATTTTGCATGACTTGTTGTCGTCCTCTCGCCAAGTTTTGAGGAGTGTAAGGTTATGACCGAGGTTAGTTTACTACGCAGCTAAAAGTGCAGTCTGGATGTGAGCCTGCTTTAGCCGCGGCTAGCACAAGTTAGAGGAAAACTGAAGTGTTTTCATCTTAAAGAAATATACCACAGTGCACACACTTCTAACTGTTGCTCAGTATGTTTAACCGAGCTTCTATGGAGTCGTTTTGGGTTGTTCAAGAATTTAAAAGTCATTAAGAAATGATATAGCAACCTCTTCTGGTACTAGAAGCAGGCTAACGTTAGTTCAGCAATGTTGGGGATCTGACTTTTTGATGGTTTTGTCGCAAAGGGCATGAGAATATCCATCGTTTGTCCTAATAAAAGTCAGCAGCTACTCTTTGTATAATGTTAATTTTTAATATATTGCACGAAACAAGTGATCGTTGGCAAGGTCAGGCGGAAGGGAAACACGAGAATACCACCAGCGTTAACAGAATAAAGCTTAACAGGGGATACTTGATGGCTGTAAAAAGCACATATTAATATAAAGCGGAAATAAGAAAGATGTGTTTTCTTTATAACAAAAATCTTTAAGAAGGAAAAGCTGGAATATGACGCCAGCCTCCAATGGATGTAATGTTCTCATGTGTGTTAGAGAAAACCAGGGTGGTAGCAACTACAACTAAATCTTATTGTTCTAAAGTTTCTTAACACTATGCCTCACATTCTAAAATGCTCAGCCTCTGTATCAAAGGGATAGCTTTCTTTAAAAGTTATTAAGAATGGTTTGTTTTTCTTCCCACAGGCGAGCTTCTGTCCGGGCACATAGGTCCATGTTATTTGGACCTTTGGGTTCTGGGCACATCTAGCATGAAGATGGCTGATTCAGAGAAGGCAGAGGAATTTGTTGACACTGAGTGCCCCCTAGAGTGCCTTGATGAAGCACAATCAGCCACGACTTCTGTTCAGGGAGAGCAGGATGAGCATCTGAAGACAGAGACAACCACCAGTACCAGCTCACCACCAAGGGAAAAGGAGGGAGACAGCCCCTTGAATACTGAGGGTGAGCAGAGTCTCCTCTCGATGCCATGCCTGATGAAGGAGCTCCGCCGAGACTCACCAGAGTCCCAGCACGCCTCCACGGGGAGCGACAAGCCTGTATCCCGTCATGTCTACGAGAGTGACTCGTCAAACCCCTGCATGCTCTCCCCTTCATCCAGCGGCCACCTTGCTGACTCAGACACACTCTCCTCTGGGGAAGAAGGTGCCGCACCTCCTGCAGAAGAGGAAGAGGGCAACATGGAGGCATCAAACAATGCAGGGGAGGTAGCAGGGAAACAAGCAGCGGCCACATCAATAGGGGGGAGGAAGTCCCGGCGATCACGCTCAGAGAGTGAGAATCCTCCCAATGCGATGGCTGCAAAGAAAAACCGCTGCCTGCCCACCACAGCTGCAGCAGCAGGGCAGGAAAAACAAACCAATGGCAAGCTGGGTAAAGTGAAAGGTCACCGGAGCCAGAAACACAAGGAGCGGATGCGTCTGCTGAGGCAAAAACGAGAAGCAGCAGCGCGGAAGAAGTATAATCTGCTGCAGGACAGCAGTACGAGTGACAGTGAGCTCACATGTGACTCCAGCACCAGCTCCTCTGAGGACGACGATGAGGACACTTCAGGAGGTAGCAAGACAATCAAGACTGATATTTCAGGTAACATCCACTGCTCTACACACATGCTCATAAAACAGTATTACTATCACTGTTCAAGGCGAAGGTCACTCAGTCATCCAGTGTTTAACACTGCAGCACATACTAATAACTACATTACATTATGTGACAATCAACATTTCTATGAACTTCAGTGTTGCTTTTCTTTAGATTTCCAAGTACCAGAACAGGGCTGTTCATTTTTTTAATTAACCTGTCAAGAAAAGCACTGCTTTGTTTGTGTTTTTACTTTTATCAGTGTGTGTGTGTTTTTCTCACTCATCATTTGTCTTCATTCACTCTGTCTATCGATACTCAAACTGTCTTTAAAAGGAGTCCATATCCTGTCCATTGTAGTACAACAACATAAGCCTTTATACCATTATCTGCATGCAGAGAAGTGCTAGTGGTCACCCTTCCAACTCACTGAACCAAGTTCTGGTAATCTAACCCTTTATAGTGGTGTCCGTTTCTCAACAAATGAGCCATTTATATCTCCAGCCTTTTTACTCCAAATACACAGTGGTGTATGCTTTCACTGTACCAGCATAAGCTGGAAAACTCATTTGTGTATTCTGCTTACCCTTTTCTGCCTGCAGTTTTTGACTGTTCCTCAGATCCATCACACGCTTCACTCTGCCTACACAGGAGGCGAGGAAGATTTTTAGAACTGAACACAGGTGGTTGTATTCTCCGAAATGAGTTATGCAGCACCTTCCGATGAGTCAGATAGCTCTTCGTCATAGACTAGATCACGCATATGCATACAGATCCAGCTGAAGACTGTACTAAATTCAAGCACAGGGAGTCCAAAGACCACAAAAACTGCCATGATTTTCACCACCTCCGGTGTATTTTCTTCAGTGGTGGTTGTAGGAATCTCTGGAGAGTTGAGAATTTGACTGGTTGTATGTTAAGAGAGCGGCTGACAGCTACTGCTGTCTTTGGAAAGGCAACTTTTTTGGTTCATTTCTATAAGGGTTACAGCTCAAATCAGCTAGACACTACTCCATTGTGGTACAAGGCACTTTGCTCTCTATTACAATGTACACTTCAGATGTACCACTAACATCAGCTGGGTCAGCACTGCGCTGCTGCCACCTCATAAAAAAACAACATGGAACTTTGGGGCAATAGTTAACCTGAATCTTGGTCTGTGTTTTTTGTCGCAACAAGGAGGCAAGATTTGTTTCATATGCTTGCAAGACAAAATACTATTAAGCCTGGTTTGTTCATCTGCATTGCAGCTACACAGCACCTATGCTATAGTGGCCAATGCCCTCTGGGTCATTTATAGTTATGGCACAACTAAACTGTAACTGTAGTTATAGTTGTGTGTTGATGTGTTTATATTGTTCTGCAGTAACCTGCCAGAATGCTTGTCAGCATTGTGATTTTTATCCTAGTCCTGACACATTGTCTGCTTTAGTTTTTAACAAGAATCATGGTGACAGAAACAGAGCACCTGAATTATACTATAATGTTGCGGTAAAGAGTTGACATTTAATGAGACTTAGTTGGTTATAATACATTTATTACAAATAAGGAGACTTCAGAGGAGTTTGATTTATGGCTGTCGAGGAAATACAATTCTGATGTATTGGAAAGTACATTTGAAAGTGTTGGTTTGTCCTCTGCAGCAATTCTATCTCAACAGATTTCAGGTATGAAAACAAGTAGAATAAAGCCAAGACATAAAAAGAAATGTAACTTTTAACTCAAAGCAGATCATTTCATTGTGGTTGGACATCTTTAAAAAAGAATTTACTTTGGTTCTGGTCAGAAGTTTGAATTGAGTTACTTATTTTTGGTTGTTTTAAGTTTATTTTTCCTTATTGTGATTGGTTTTATTTTTATTTTACTAGATCTTTACGTGTACCATAGTGGTTTTGTAACATGTTTCAAATCCCACTGTACTAAACAAGGTGCTCATTTTGGCTCATACTAACCCCAACACCATATGTAAGAAGGATAAAAAAAGTTTCAGATATAAATAAGGTAGATCTTCAGGCATTAATCCCAGCTTCAATTTGACACAAATTAATTCATTTACCTCTCTTGGCCTCCAATTACACATTTTTCAAACCACAGTCACTTAGTTGCCCTAAACATCCCATTACCAAACGTTAGGGATCTGCACCAGATAAAACGTTTTCAACCATTTTTACATCCTGACCATAGATTTTGAGTGCCACAGCTGCATGATGTAGTCCATCAGCATGAAAACAATCGATCTGCACGTAACCAAACAACAAACTCATTTTCTCTTTGAATACAAAAGTCCAACTCCGAAGCATGAACGTGCCACTGTATTTTCTTATGGCTTGGCCTCAATGTCTTTAAAGCTGGCTTCAGACGTGCATCGGAGAGATCCAGAGTGGGCGCCCAGATTCATGGGCTGCTGGACAGCGGTACGTGGGACAGGAACGGCATCGGCAGTGTCCTGGAGGAGGCCATGACGCGCTTTGCGGTGATGCAGCGCCAGACTGAGGAGCGTTTCCGCATCTGGATGGAAAAGCTTGCACACCTGGACTCAGACAACGACTCATCCAAACGGTCGAGCGATGCCCATGAAGGGCAGCAGCAGGGTGGACGTCCATCCCCACCCAGCTCCTTTTTGCCGTCATCAGAGTCCGCAGAGACCATGGCTGCCTACATGTTGGCTCGAGAGAACAACAGTCTCACCACCACCCCCATGAACAACAACATTCTACCCGAAGTGGCCGCTCAGAATGGAAATCTAAGTGTTCCAGACCCTGGTCTCCTGAATGTTTAGGTTACACCTCCACTCACTCTTTGCTGTTTTAGATTTTTATCTTACTGAGTGTAGATGTAGCTGCAGAGATTGTGGCGATGGATATTGATAAATGTTGTGAGGTCACTAAACGGAGACACCCTCAACATCAGCTGGATCGGAGCCTATCAGCTGAACTGGACTCTTTGCATCTGCTGACACTGAATCACTGTGAGACTTTCTGAATATTTCAACTCACCTGTTTGATTTCTGCTGAATCTGTGACATGGACACAGGAAAAATCTCTGCAGACTCTTGAGTCAGGGCTTTTATTCTACTGCTAAAATATGGCTTATTTGTTTTTATGGAGCAGCTGTGCACACATACACACACATGCACACTGAGAAGCTGATTCTGTCATTCATACAGAATGTGTAGAATAGCACTGTGCAACCATCATGACAGTGCGTAAGTGGGGTGCCGCTGCTTAATAGCATGTGCCTTGTCATTCTGACTTCGTGCTGGGAATGATAAATAGAGCATCTGAGTAATAATTCTTTTGAAAATTAGGTTCCACTCTCTACTTAATCCTTCCTTCTCCTGAACTTTGTTTGCACTTTGCTTAGAAGTGGTTCAGGTCTTTAAATGTTGTGGCAGCCTTTATTTTGGTGGCATAGCTTTACTAACACCAAACCATTTTAAACATAGATTTGCCTATACTTATAAACACAAAATGCTACCTGTAAATTTCTTGTTTTGAATATATTTAGATTAGTTGTTTACATTTTTAATGTTTGCCTTTCTGTTACATTTGCTGCTATTGCTGCTTTTGTGCAGTAAGAAGAAACTAGTAAGAGGGGAGTGACCCCTAAAGGTAATTAGTTGTAGCTTGTAAAGGGAATCAGATAAGGCATGGGTTCATATTTTGCAGCCAAAAGCTTCAATGGTAAGAGCCTCAAATTTTTACTCATATTTGCCTAGTTTATATTTTGTTCGCACTGGTCTGCCAGCTTGGCCTGTCTCTGCAGCTTGACTTTAAACCAATTGATCCAGGCATCAAACTAACAAATATACCACTGTTAAACCAGCTGCAGTCTGTTGCATGGCAATGTTTACTGACTTCCTAAAAACTGTCCGATCTGAGTGATCGTGTGGCCTTCTCTGGTTCAGATCCTGTGGTCCTGGAGGTAGAAACACCCCTCCTCAACCCCTTCCTTAAACTACTTTTACTGATGTGGATGACTATACTGTCAAAACACTGCTAACGGCTTCCAAATAGGACAAAGGAATCTTCTGCCTAATTATATTTATAGTTAGGATGTTAAAAATAAAGTGTTACATTTTCTGTGTGTATATGTAGCCCTTTGTCTGTCAGTTTAACACGGCTGAAGGCTGTAAGCTCCCTCACCTGTTTGCATGTGATTATATTAGTACACAGAATGTGCAAGGCCAATTTATTTTCATCAGCAGCATGTGTGCAAGGTGTAACTTTGCTTATGCTGATACATTTTGACTGACCTGACATTTTTATTGTTAATTTCCTCTTTTGGCCCGTTCTCTTGTTTCAGATTGTGTTAATATTTTATTTTTGTTTCGTGTTGAATAATTATAAGGGCTGTCTGCTGCAAGTTGAGTAGAATCATAAGAGGGGCCTGGGATGAATGTATTTGTCAGTCAAATCAATAAATCTCTGTGCCATATTAAACAGAAGAGAAACGGATTATCCTAGAATAACATACCAAGTAGGCCAGCATGTGCCAAAAACGCATGCAGTGTGCAATATTATTTTAATATTGGGATAAAGACACAAGTATACAAACAGTAAGGAACATGTGGAGCTATAACAATGTTATAAGCCTGTATTGTAATTCTTATTTTAGGCTATATTTTACCTAAATACAAAATAAATCTAAAAATTAGTTGGCACCATGCAATTTTAGAGTAGCAATCAGCTGACTCAGACTTTGTTACTGCATGAAAATGTTTAAAAAGTGTTGCCTTTACAACTAGGCCTCAATCCCACAGACAAAGGCATTTCTGCTCTTTTAACAGCAGATCATTGGCAATTCTTTCTATCAAGACCCTCCAATAATACTGTGATTTTCTAAATGCTTAACCCAATATTCCACAAACAGCAAGTGAGCAGTGTGTGCAAAGGCTTATTGTTGATGCGTAAGTGTGTCACAGCAGACATCACAGAGTTCTGGAGTACAAGAATAAGCTTGGAAGAAAGAAAGCTGAAGACATATCAACAGAACTTGAGTTTCAACACATGACATCGCATCTTTATTGAGCCATATGTAAGTGGGACATACTAGGGTATCTCTCATATGTACATGGTGGTTGTATAGAAACTCAAAACAAGAAAAACATGTCTTATAAATTTACTGGGGAGGCTGTAAATACAACTGGGTAGCTTACCCAGTATTCAGCATGTGTGAAGACGGTCATATTCATAGATGGACCCAAAACTCGTAAATGCCAGTTTGCTTGAAGTATTCAAACTCTGTACAAACATGCTTCTACTAGGCAAAGGCAGGGCTGGAAGATACATTGAGTTTTTGAAAAATATTGTTCTGTTCTCAAACCACATATAAGTTTAGGCAAACTTAGGAAAACTTAAATAGGTACAGCTGTAAGAGGAAAATTTTTGTTTTAGCAATGCAAAAAGTCTTAATTATCAGCCAAATAATAAATACATCTTCTACTTTAACAGAAAAGTATGTACAGCTGTGGAAATGAGAGCTTGGATTGTATGTAAGGGTTCCACAGCTCACATCCATGCCCATCATACAGGAGTTTTAAGTGGTAATTGGCCTTAAAAGAGACAAGAATTGAAAAATATTTGGCACTGCAAAAAATCAGATTCGACTGACAACATTCTGAGTCAGGCACCACCCTCATAATTGTGTCATAATTTCAGTGCAAATGGTTACAGTGACTACTGTCCTGCATTTGTTTGAACTCCATTTATATTTTAATCACCTGTTGCATTGACATGTCAAAGTGAGCCCTTACAATCATACACTGTGTGCATTAGAAAGAACACAAAGGACAGCCTATTGTTTACCAAAGAGCTATCCTGGTTTACAAGAGTCCTTTTTCTATCTGTAATACATGGCCTTTAAAATCAGTCTCTCTGGTAACCCTGGTACCTTCCTATTCCAGCACGACCAGCTATTCATAGGCAGCGTTCTGTCATAGTACATGCTGTCCAGACCAACCCTTTCTCACACACACTCTCTCACACACACAACCCCACACACACACACACACACACACACAGACACACTCACAGTGAGACATGGATTTCTCCCAGGGACTCCTCTTACAGGGTAGAACAAAGATATATTTCCAGCTCTTCCACTTCTTTCTCTTGTTTTGGCCTTTGGATTATCTGACAAATTTCATTCACGGATTAAAATCGTTTTGAAATGTTTTGTAACGACTGTACTCTAGTGTAGTTTTTATGTGAATGGCTGTTATTTTAAAAGCAATAAATGGAGAGAAAAAACACTGCTGCAAAAAGATTTTTTGATACCAATACTCTGCAGTGAAGACTCTTTCTAGTGAGATGTGGAAATGTTTCTTTTTCATGTTTTACGGCAGAATTGACCCTTTGTCAAACCCCTCTCTCTGTGATCACTGGTTGTCAGTTAGACACTATACCTTGTTGCTGGCCTCCTTCTGATATTTATGTAATATATATTCCCACGTCCTGGTGTATTTGACCATTTGCATCATGGTTTGGGTGTCTTTTAAGCAAAGATGTGTTTTAAGTTCAATTAAAGAATTAAAAACTTCATCCATGTATAGGATCAGATGGAGCAAATTTTTAAAACAGTTATTGTGTCTGCCTGTGACAAACAGAGAACATGAAGGTAGAGGCTGTATAGCTATTACATCATAAACACCAGGAAGTAGGAAACAGAGCGTTTTAGTGGCATTTCCTTTAAACAGGCAGCACACATTTCTTCATGAACTAAGAGTTTAGTAAAAGATGTCATGTTCCTCTGCTCCCCAAGCCCCTTCAAGATTAAAAAGTGATTTGTAGGACATGGGCCTTTTAATTGTTTGGTCACGTTATAAGCTTAGCCTCACTGTAACATATATGATACGGCAATGAGTGAGAGGATAACTTGAAATCTCTGAGATGGTTTAAAATGTTACAAATGATACTAGTGATAAGTAAAATGCTGGTTTGATGCCCCATTAACATAGTGTTTATTTTCCAAAGACAACATACAACACATGTTATACATTCTGATGTACCTTACGAGTCCAGCATTGACATGAAGTTGTAAGTTTACCCAAGTGAGTGAACTTTACAGAGTAGCAACATCAATATCACATTGTGCAACTGTTAGTAGTTGTATGATGTTGGTAATGTTTGCAAATAAGTAACGTAATGACCTTTTTACATTGCTAGAACATCACATACTGCCATTAATTAAATGTTTTTTTCATATCTCTGACCTCAGGAAAGTATCTTTGGCTTGTTTTGCAGATATGAACATCCAAAGAGTTGAATTGAATGTTTTTTTAATAGGAATGAGTCCCAGAAGGAAGTGATTTAGCATTTAGCACATCTTGGTTTATTTTGCAAAATTGCAATGGATAAATACCTAAAATGAGGTCTGATGTGAACACACTCGCACATATAGAAAAAATGAAATCTCTCAAGCTTTTGTTTACCTAAGACCTTATTTTAGGCATTAAACAAAAAACTTGTTTAAAAAGAAACCTTGAAGCCTTTTCACAACACATCTTAGTGCTTAAGTGCCCATTTATTTCCAGGTTTTATAACTTATTACTGCAGTACTCTGTATATAGATGTTAATATTTTGAGTTGCTTCTGCAGACAACCCAAGTAGGGCTGAACATTATGTTTTTAATGCAGTTGTAATGTGTTCATGTGCAAGAGTCATATTACAGAATGGGCAATGTCACATGACCACCAACATCCCGCTGCATATTGTCTGTTTGATGAGACAAAAACAACCAACTTTCAAATTTCCCCATCTGCATATGAGGGTGAAACCACGTGGTTCACAGTCACACTGACTGTTATGAACTCAAGATTCTCAATTCACACACAACTGCTTTAAGTTTCCAATAAGTGATGTATTTAGTTTACTGCTGAGGAAAAACACAAGCAGATTTGTGAGACATTTTGGAACAAATAGAAGGGAACCGAAATCTTCTTGGAGTGATTATGGAGTGTTTGGGATAGCTTTGAAACACACTTTTGGGGTGTTAAAATGTTCATGCAGAATTCCAAACTGTCTCTTTGTCATTGGAGACCAGTTCTGCTATCATTCTTACACCAATTCACTGATCATGGCCAACAATTTGTTCAACTGTTGAATGTTTTCAGAAGTTTTTGATTTGCATTGGCACGTGATCAGGATGGTCATTGTCTTGGACATGAATGCATGAATACCCAACCTTCAACACTCAGAGTGAATGTAAATCACACAGTTTTTCCTCATGAGTTTTTAACAGCCGTACCTCGTATATCCTCAATAAAAGTCTGTTTGATATCACCATCGGCAGCCTCGCTCAGAGAGCATAGTACATGTTGTCTTTGCATTCTTGCAAGTTTAAAGTACAAGCTACAGATGCCTGTCACTGATACAACAGAGATACATTTCATGATTGACCGTGTCAAAAAGAGGCCTACATTTTCTCTCTCTTCAGTCTTTTTATTGTATCATTAAAGTGTTCAGTATACTCTGTCTTTAGTCAACACCTAAACAATGAGGCATTTGTGAAGACACTTAGATGTATTAAGATGCAGCATTTATCACAACTGCCCTTAAAAAATGCAGTTTATATTGCAGAAGGAAAAAATATTGCAATATCAGTTATAATCAATAGTCGTTCAGCCCTAATCTCAAGCATACATTTTAGCCATGTTAAAGTAATAAAGTCACAGTTTACACAGCTCACTGGAAAGAATTGGCCAAGTGAAGAATGAAGTAGCCCAACAAGAATTGTATTGAGAAGGGCTCTTTGATTGGTGACCAATCAGGAAGCTGACAAAGGGTCAATTATTGCGAATAAATGAAATAAGCCAAATGTTAAATGTTTGTGGGGTATCAGGGTGTGTTTTCATGCAGCAGCTTTAGCTAGCTGGGTATGGATTCCGAACAGCTCTACTACTACCCGCTATGACTTGAATAATAAAGTGTTTTCTTTGTTTCCTGCAGACGGGCCTCCAGTAGTGGGTCACTATGATATTTCAGACACTGATTCTAACCAGGAGAGTATGAGTGTGGAGACAGTCCGGCCCACGGTGATAAAGCATGAGCTAAAAACACACAGAGGCCAGGATATGGCAGCTCACTCTGGGTGTATAAGAGCTCTGAGCTCTATATCAGGTCAGTTACAAACTCGGTAAATCCAAATTGATAATTTCCTCTCAGTGAAGACAGGACTTATAGAGGCATGGGTGTCACCAATAAGCAACCTGCTATGTGAGGGACATGGTTAATCTCTGCAAGACTCCTTTTTGAAGTAGCACTGCCTTTTTTTCACATTATAAAAAAGCCTTATTCCTCGCTTCAAAACAACAAGTTGACCTTTTCTGACTGACTACCAGGCAGTGTCAAAACTGAAATCTAAAGTCTACAATGTTATGTTTTGTTCAATGAGTCACTCCCTGCCATATCTGCTAGGCTAAGTGTCAGATCCATCATTGTTTTCTTCTTGTCTGTGTCAAAGCAGCTGCTTCTTTATGTGTCAGCGAGGCCTGAAGCTCTCAACTGGTTGGTTTGCCTCTCACAATGTGTGACTCTGTTCCTTTTCATTTGTTCCAGGCCAAGCGGAGGCAGAGCTGTCGCACAAGGAAAGTTCCCAACACAAGGGCCAGATTAACATCGCTTCATCAGACAGCGAGGTGGAAATTGTAGAAGTGCAGGAGAAAGCACGGTAAAGACCCTTTAGGAACTTCCATCTTCAAAATTGAGAGTATTAAGGCCCACACCTTCCAGTTGGTCAGCCAGTGAGCTCTCAGCAGACTAAAGTTTCATTCATCAGATAATCATGTTACCTTCATTGGGATGGAGAGCTTATCCATTATTATGTGTGGAAGGAAGGTCTGATGTGTTTTGTTTTTGAGTGATATTATGTTGGAAAAACATTGAGTATGAATAAAACTATTCAAATATATAATTCTTTTATCTCTGTTTCATTAATTTTATGATTTTTGGGCATATTGGTCAAAACCGCCATCACGACACTTTACATTTTTTCCTGTAATGTGCTAAAATGCTAATTTATTTAAGGGGAATATTTTACCAAAACACAAAAGGTCGGGGTGCCAAATATGATATACATTATATAATATATTCAATAACAGCATATGAAGGGATATTGCTGCCCCCAGATTGTGGACATAGGTGAAAACCTGCATCAGTTTTAACTGAGCAGCAACCTTAGGGGCTGAAAAATAAGTCCTATGCCAAAGTGCCAAAAGCTGTGCCGTAGTTCCTGAAGTGTCTGCTTGACTTTTTCCTGTCTAAATAAACATGTACAGCCTGCTTCAAAAAACTGCTTTGTTCTAAAACTTACACATCTAAGTGATCTCACTCTAAGGGGGGTGATTTTTTTATATCCCACCTGTTTTCATCTTATTCAGGATATCTCGTTTTGGAAATTAGAGACATGATTGACATGGCCACAAGCATATATTTGCTATTGACTTGACAAGGACATTGGTCGGACAGCCCTCGGTCCCGCCTCAATACAGTCCCTTCAAACAGTTGGTTGAGGTAAAGATTTGACTTGTATGGAAGCATTCACTGATATGCATCATCAGTACATCTATGAGATTCAACAAGTAGATCCAGTTAATAGCTGTTGCCATTGAAATAAGGAAAAACAATTATTTAATTAGGCATTAATCAAAATTCTAAATAGTTGATATGCTGTGATCACCAGCTTATGTAGTTTAATTGTATTTCTGAAAGTCACATTAACGTGTATGTGAAAGCTAGCTGACTCTAAATCAATACTTATTTTGTCACACCATAACAATGAAAATTAGTTTATGCTGCAAAAAGCTTATGTTGTTGATTTTTTCGTTCATTTTGACTACCAGCTTGGGTGCACCTAACAGGTGGATCTAGCACAGTGATGCTCAACTGGTGAGTCGGGACCCTAAAAAGGGCCTGGATCAAATATTGAGCCGAAAATTCAAGTTGGTGTGGAGGCCTTGACTGGGGATATACCCATGCTGTTTATTTTTCTTTATTTTCTTATTTACATAAAGCTGTTTTTATTCATGATAATGCTAATTTTTCAAGATCTTTAGATAGCAGATAAAATTAACACATTGTCAGTGAAAAGATAGTGAAACTAAATAACTAAATGAAAAAAGGTCCAATCAACAATATTTTGTCTATGAAAAAAATGTCAAATATTCTCAGAAATTTGCGTCACAATTTCCAATTTCTCAGTGTTTGTAGATCCTGAGTCCAGACCAACTGACAATAACTAATCTAGAGTGTAAGATGCTACTTTTTTGGTTTGTTTTGTTTGTTTAGCAATAACTGTATTGGTCGATAAGTGGGTGTAGATTCAGTCAACCAAGTTTTTCTTCAGCTGACTGCAGCTCCAGAGAGGGAGCTGTCTTCTGGTTTACTAAATAAAATCAGCTTTTTATGTCTTTTGTTTTCAAATCCAGGTGTGCTCACCCATGCGGAGGAGTGATAAAGAGTCTCTCCTCCTGGAAAGACAACTCAGTGGAGCAGTTAAACAGCACAAATCAGCCCCAGCTCTGGACTACTGTTTCCCCTCAGCCCAACTGGGCGTCCCCTCCAGAAGTGGTGGACCTTACGCTAGACGAGGACGCCGGACACAAATACCTACTCTAAAAAAGTTATACACTGAAGACTCCTCGTTTTCTTCCTCTCACTCCTCCTTGGCCCTTCTTGCCTTGCCTCGATGTTATGACTGAAACATTTCCTCTAGCTGCGGCCTCCTCGCCTGTACGCGCTTACAGACTCTTCCCGCTCCAGGGCTCCGTTTTAATTTTAAACTTTTTTCAAACAATCCTGTATCAGAGCCATTCTGCTGATGTGATTCCCTAATCTTGGCTTGGATTTAGTTAAAGCAAAACAGCACAGCACTTGAGGTGCAGGTGGAAAAGTTTGTCAGGAGTGATTTATTGGTTAATGAAAGCAATATTCTTCATTTGATACCTCAGTTACCCTCAAAAACAGATGCGAGTAGACGTTTTTTCCTGTGCTTGCAAGCTCTTCAGTGAAATGTCAAGTTGCTGCTTTAGAGCAGGTCAGTGTCATGTCAAAGCTGTGGACCCGCTTCACAACAGACTCTGAACGGCTTATTGGCAGATTTTATTTGTATTTGTTTTCAACTACATTTAAGACAAAAATGGCAGCTGGTACATGTTTTGTCTCAACAGGAGACCAAAGACTGAGTACAAGGTTTGCTTTGTACTCATCTAAGGTCAATTTTGTTTTTATAAGTCTCACCACTGGTTTCACAAACGGTCAGTCTGGGTTTATAGCTTTGCTTTTTTATCCTTTCCTATATGTACAGCCTATGGTCTCTCTTTCCCACAGGCTTGGTTTTTAAAAAAGGGTTGACATTTTTGGAGAGAGCCATAATTCATTTTGCCCAAAGTTGAGGAAGTAAGAAAATCTGGAAGATTTCTGTAGCTTCCTGTGGAAAATGCGACCCAATTTAGTGGATGGTTAGCCAAGACTTGCACAAAGACTTCGAACAAGGAACAGCTAGCCCTGTTTAAGGTTACAAATGATGCATGGGTCAGTTTGGTTTGCAGTAATTTATGTCTTAGATCGAAGATAGTTATATTAGTACAGTAATTTCATCTACTGTACATGCAGAATCAGTGGTGGCAGAAAAAAATAATTTACACTTGTTTTGCAGCTTCAATTCATCCGCAACAATGTTTTAGCTCAACAATACTGCCACCGAGTTCCGTGGGTTATGTGTTTAAGTGTCATTTTATGATCTCCCTGTTTCACAAACATGTCATTTCTTACAAGCAGGGAGTATACGCTCAGAGCACATCAGTATTGTGAACCAGATCATACTTAAATGCATCTCTGTCACATGCAGGACAGCTTTCCCACAATCACATTCAAAGTTTGTGGTTTGTTCTGTTACTGAAAGTTAGTAATTCTATGTTAAAATCTGTGTCAAAATTGGCAGGATAAGACTCTATAAGTCAAGTTAATAAGATGACATCAGGTTACATCATAAATGTTCAGTTAAGAACAATGATCATTAGCTTGGTGTAGGCTAAATAAAATTTCATCAGAATGTTTTAAAATAAACATGAAAGATTCAATTCTTTCAACTTGATAATTCAGTTATTTTTCCAGGAATATAAAATCAATATAACTGATGATATAGAAATTGTTTTGTTTCATTGTCAATTATTAGGAAAGGCACCAAAAGTAGCTAACCATACCCAACAAACCTACAGGGTAGATGTAGAAACATAGTGGTCTTGAGCCCTTTTCACAGATGCAACCCTGAAACTTCATTTTGAAATGTGGTTTAATCTACCAGAAAATTCCCTGCTTGTCCCTCACATCTGTTTGTCATTGGAGATATGGGGAAAAATAATAGAGTGCTAGCAGGGAAATTTCAGCCTAAAGTCTGGGATAGAGGGAGCCTTTTTGCATTTAAACTTGTTGATGCAGGTATATTAAAGGAAGTTTCTTTTGTGCATGTGTGAAAGGGCTATTCCCAAACTGTTCTAAACCAACCTGTACCACTCGGTGGAAACACACCTAAAGTGTATGGACCTCTAAAGCTTCTTTCTTAACTTGTTAAGATTTTCTTTGTTTAATTTTTACAAACAATGATGCAGTACAAAAACGCTGCTTCCTTAGGGCTTTTTTCATACTTCATTTAAAGGAACACTCCAGCATTTTTGTTGTTTTCGTGTCTTACCTCACTGCTGAGTCCATGACAAGAAGGTAGACACCATTCTTTTGATTGTGCGTCCAGTAGCAAGGAAATTTGCAGGCAATTTGCATTTAAAAACGGCTTGTAAACAAACGTCTCACTCAGAACTGCAAATCGGTTCTCATCGTTCACTTAAAAGAGCTGTTCAAAAGACTCAACTCGTTCGAGAACGTCACATCTCGCGAAAACCACTGCGGAAGTAGGTCAACAAAACAAAGCCTCTGTTTAGGAGTAGAAGAAGATAATATGAGGATAGAAGAAGATAACGTGACATATAGGGGTAAACAAATGAGTAACAACAGGCACACAGGACTGTCTAGAGTTATCTAATATCTGTAGACAGAGGCAGGCTAAAGCAATACCCATATACTCCCAGCGTTTGAGCTAAGCTAACTAGCAGTTGCTGATCTTTTTCCGTCTCTTCCTTGTTACTGGATGCACAATCAAAAGAATGGTGTCTACCTGCTTGTCATGGACTCGGGAGTGAGGTAAGACATGAAAACAACAAATATGTTGGAGTGTTCCTTTAAATTCAATGCATTTATTGTAATTGTATAATGTGCACCTAAATTAACTGCAAGACTATTTCTTTAAAAAAGCACAGTAACTCACATAACTGCTCAGAGTCAAGTTTAAACAGAGCAAACCTACTACCTGCTATAGCTTTACCTGTAAAGCTGCTCATCAAAAAAGCAAGTGCATTTAAAAAAAAGTTTATTTAGTCACAGCTTTTTTGTGACCACCATATTACTGTATGCTTTCATGTCGTGACAACAAACCACTGGTTTATCTGAACCTCTACAGGTTACGTTACAAACACACTACAAAACAAAGGTCATTTTTTACACAGCAACTCTACATGTGATTATGGTAGTTTTGGCAATATATTGTTTTAAGTAACATGTTTTTTACATTTAAAGCCACAGAGTCTGCGAGTGTTCCAGGTGACGTAGTTCTTAGTGAATGTGTGACTGGGTGCACTTAGTTTTTGCGTGCTTATCCTGAGTGCGTGAAAACACCTTTAATCCTCAAGGGACCCCTTTAAAACAGCTGAGGAAAAGTCTTTCCATTCTATACTGCAAAGCAAGATGGCCTAAATGCCTTGAAATGTGCACTATTTTCTTTTAAATCATACAAAGCTTATTCTTTTACCTTAAATTGGTGGATTTTGCTATCTCAACATTAGATATTTTAATAATGGATTTGAATTTAGCACACAGAAAATGAGGAACAGTGGGGTTGAGTAATAGAAGACTTTTACTGTATGAGCTATTTTGCACCCTGATCCTCAGGGTCTGCTTCCTCTCCCTCCCTGTGATCTTCTTTCTGTGTCCATGCAGTACTGCAGTCATGCTGGTTATTTTTTTCAAACCATGATATATGATTTATAACCCCATTTTCTAAAAATATGGGCATGTGTGAAATGTAACTTAAATAATTTGTTCATTTGCAAAACATCTGAACCATAATGAATTTAAAATGACACAACCACATCTTGCCAAGTGTTTGCAACACATTTTTTGGCATAAAAGTCATAATTAGTTCATATTGATACTTGGGAGGGCTGAACAATATGTTGTTCTAACATCCCAACTGCAATGTGTACTTGCACAATAGTGAAACTGCAGGTTGTGCAGTGTCAGTCACATGACTCAAAGTATGTCACTGCCATTTCTGTGTCATCTGATTAAAACTAAAACTGCCAGTTGTTTTGTTTCTTTTACTATCTACAGCCAAAGTCGGTCTGATTCCACCATTAGTGAGCTTGTCCAGACAACAGATCACTGTGCAATCAGAAGTTGTGTCACCTGCTTGTAAAATGTTCAAGCCTGCATATTTTTGTCAAAGACACAGCAGTGTTGAAGTTCCTGGAGTGACCATGTGCAGACTAATTTTGACCTTCTTTTGGTCATAATTATAAAAATATTCTTAACATGTGTCCTTAAACAATGAAACATTCATGAGGACAGTTTTAATCTTTAAAACTTGTCTCAACTGCAAGCTTTTAAAAGTGGAAAATCTGGATCTGCTAATGGGGAATTTTTTCTAACATCACCTGACGTTAAGAGTGTAATGTTGGCTACAAGTAAAACAACTGCACCAGTTTATTTGTAGTCTTTAAAGAAACAAGTGTGTACACTCTGCCTCCCCTGTGTGTATGGATTTAAATAACAGTCTGTCAGAGGGTTGCAGTGTGCTATGAAAGAACGAGTAGGTAGAAAACTGGGATAAATCAATTTAATTTGTCTGACAAGATCATTTAAAATCAGAAAATAGAGTATATCTTAAGAGTAAATAATATTGCAGCATCATTATTTTTACAATATTGTTCAGCCCAAATACTTGGTAGCATTATTGATTCAGTATGAGGCCTCGGCGTTTTGAAAACCATCACATTTTGTTATCTTATTTTATATGTCCATGTCCCAAGTGTTTTTGGAAATGGGGTTGTTCACTTTACACATTGTTTTAAAACTATTTCACCATCTATTCTTAATGTTGCTTGCAAATTTTAGAGTAAAACAATTGTACTTCTGCTGGTCACAGAAGGGAAGGGAAATAAAAGATCTAAGGAACTAAACCAAAGCGTAACTAACATTTATGTTTCAAGTTTTTGTTTATTTTCCAATTTTTCTTTTACTTCAAGATTTCTTTTTGAAAATTTGCTCTCTGAGTCCTCATCTTTGATATGGAAGTCAGTGTACTTTTTGTTGAATGAGGTTATAAAATTCTGTTTCAAGCTGAAGAGAGTGTTAAAATATTATTTGTTTGTTTTGCTTTGGCCAGTTTGTTTTCCACCACATGCAGCTACCACTGTGATGTCACATGTTTTACCAGAAAACTTCTGCTTACAGAAACTTGTTTTGTTCCTTAGGTTTTAATGAAATGTTAGTAAAACTCATTTCCTTAGTAAGGTTTGGTTAAAAACTTGGGCAGTGATGCTCAACTTTGGCTGCACATACTAGCATGTTTGGTCACATCCTTAACCTCATGTCAGTTTTTACCCTCATGTCCTGTAACTTAGCCTCACTCTTCTGTTTGTTTTACTTTGTTTTGTTTTACTGTCAGTATTTTAAATTAACAAAAAGGTGTTTATTTTGTTGCTTCTGCAAGTCCTTGACTTCCTTAAAATTATGTCTGTAGAACAAAAAAGAAAACTATTTTAAAACGGAATAAATAGAGCGTTATTTAATGACCCTGTTGTACACTTATTTATTGTAATGTAGTAACTGTACAAGCAGGCCGTGCGCCCTTTGACCTTCTGTGCATCTGCTCAAAAAACCCAACAGACAACTATACCTGACTCCAACAGCATGATTGAAATTTAAAGTGAGATGCATCATTTGCTGATATGAAAGCCAATTGGCTTGCATCAGTATGACCTTTTTTATGACAAAATTGCAGCATTATAAATTTGCCAAAATGGGTTGTTTTCACACATGCACTCACTCTTATCCCCTACTTTGGAGAGTCTTCCCTATCAGGCAGG